>PVIA01012070.1:0-40173 GCA_004024845.1 Tonatia bakeri | reverse complement strand
AAAATAATAAGGAAATTGTTAATGAAGGTGGAGAGTTTATTTTGATGACTGTACAGTGAGGAAGTGGAGGGGTAGTATACTAATATGGTCTTAATTTTCAGTGTCTGATCGTTAATTTTTTTAGTTCATATACTGGAATTTGTTGCCCAGAAAGGGTCAAATTGTGTGGGGGTGTGGGGACTGTGACTAGCCAAATGTCAAGCCAGCTTGTACACCAAGTGACAGTTTGCTAATTTATTGTCAAAGAGAGACATTTGTGGTAACTGGAACACTCCAGTCTGTCATCTACTGTCATTTCCTAGAATGAGGGGTGTGGAAAACTGAAATAGTAATCAGAAAATGGAAATTTTAAGGGGTGATTCAACTTGTCTATTGAAAGACTTGATAAGCTCCCAGTGCCTGACAGCTGAGGACATTTTGATGGTGACCAGATGACGTGTCTGTTCACTCTGTTCACTTCTGCTTCCCAGGCCATGATATTGAAGACACTGCTTGATTCTGGGTCTTTTCTTTTCTTTTTTTTTTTTTAAGATCTTTTTGTAAACTATCATGTTCCCGTTAACATATATCTTCAAGCAGAGTGCTGTGTCTTGATTAGGCCACTGTTCTCTTAGTTAAAGTCACATTGCTGTTGTGCTTTTCTCTCCACCTCGATTAAATTTGGTATTCAAATGGAATTTTGTTTGCTTGATTTACTATGTTATTTTCCTGTTCTGGAAGAACCTCACTTTACCCCATCTTCAGACTACTGCTATTGAGGTATAAGTTTAGAAATTAAAAATGATTTATTGAAATGAAGCCCTGGCCGGTGTGGCTCAGTGGACTGAGTGGCCTGTGAACCAAAGGGTCGCTGGTTTGATTCCCAGTCAGGGCACATGCCTGGGTTGCTGGCCAGGTCCCCAGTAGGGGGCATGCACACAAGAGGCAACCACACATTGGTGTTCTCTCCCTCTCTCTCTCTCCCTTCCCTTCTCTTTAAAAATAAATAAACAAAATCTTTAAAGAAAAAAACAAATGAAGACATTCTTGAGATGTGTTAACATGGTTGGGAAGATGATCATTTGAGTAAACAACATAACAGTAGTGGTTAGAGTATGGATTTGGGAGTTAGGTCCCAGTTCCATTTTTGACCAAGTCTGGTTTTGGGCAAATTATTTAACCTAACTTTCACTTTCCTCATTTCTAAAATAATTTGATCATTTTCCTTAAAAATTTCTTCTGAGAATTAAAGGAGATAATACATATAAGTGATTATCATGGGCCTGGCATACAATAGGTACACAATAATCTTTTTTTAAAAACTTACTCTGGGGAAGGTAGACACACTTTTTCCTGAGGTAGAGGTGGAGGGATCTTGTAATTTAGTGTCTTTTGATTGCTTCTGAAATCCAAGGCTTAGTCAACAAGTCATTCTAAAAAGGTAAAATTCTATTAAATGGACACTAGATGTCAGTATTTACCTTTTTTGGTATTTCAAGAATGAAACAGGTTTCTCACTACTGAGTTCAAACTAATAGACCAAGTATTTGTTGTGGTTGTGTTTTAGTACTTTTGGCAGTTTTGTCTAACCCTTATTTTTGCTTTTTTTTAAAAAAGGACTTTATTTATTCTTACAGGAGAAGGGAGGGAGGGAGAGAGGGATAAAAACATCAGCGTGCACGAGAAACATCAATTGGCTGTCCCCAACCAGGGACCTGGCCTGCTACCCAGGCATGTGCACTGCATATGAATCAAACCAGTGATCCTTTGGTCTGTGGGATGACGCTCAACCCACTGAGCCACACCAGTCAGGGCTGAATTCTTATTTTGATAATGGCTGCATTCCTGATGATTGTACAGCTTAATTTCCCTTTGACTTAAGGGATTCCTGTTTTTCAGTATATTTCATCATTTACCTGAGTGGTGGAGAGATGCCTGACTTGCTTTGGGTGTTTATACCCTGCTAGGAGACCCTGTAAACTTCAGCCAGTAGCTTTACAGCTATTGGAAGAAGCATTATAGCCCAGGCACTTCCTTAGAGTCCACCTGTGTCAGCAGTAGCTGCTTTTTCTGTGCTCTTTTGTGTACCTGCATTTAATGAGTTGACATCGCACAACTTTACCATTAATCAGAAAATAGTCTTTTCCTTACCTAGTTCCTGTTTGTTATGTTTCTTAAAAGATCTCCCAGAATTCAAAACCATTATGGCAGATTTCTAGTAAAAGGAATCTTTTTTTCAAAACTTCCCCGAGGATATGTTTTTATTGATTTTTAGAGAGAGAGGAAGGGAGAAAGAGAAACATTGTTCAGTTGCCTCCCATGTGTGCCCTGACCAGAGATTGAACCCACAACCTTTTGATATATGGGACAATGCTCCTACTAACTGAGCCACCTGGCTAGGGCATGTAAAAGGAATCTTTATAACCTTTTTGGGATGTTTTGTGTTATGACTCAGTTGTGCCCAGAGAGACGTCTTTCATGGATTACAATGTTTTTCCCAACCTAGTGTTCCACTGAAAACTGAACTTTTCTCTCTTTCTCTTCCTCCCACAGCAAAAGCTTTATAACGGCTTTTCTGAAATCATAATTCATTTGACTCACCAATTAATATTTATGTCTTACATTCATGAAGTGCATTGCATATCTTACCTGGTTTAATTTTCACAACATTCTTTGAGGCAATTCTTAATACCCATTTTAAGATGAGGAAACAGATTCAGATGTGACTTAACCAAGATTACAAAGTTTATAGAAGATCCACCTGTGATTTAAATCTCAGTCTTTTTACTCCACAAGATACACTATTTTTACTGAGGTTTACTGACAATATAAAATGTTATTCTTACTGCTATCTGCTGAGTGGTAATGTTGAACAATTAATTTTTTAAAAGAAAGAGAAACTGGTTCATCTGTGCTTGTATATCTAATAGGTGTCATGTATTTCTCTGTAGTCTTCCCAAGGGCTGTTTGCGGAGGAAACTTCAGAAGAAGGAAACTCTGTACCTGCCTCTCAAAGGTGAGATTACATGTTGTTATGGGTCTGAACTCCCCTCTGATGGTGCTGGGTACGAGATAAACCACCTGAGTGAGCCTGGGAGATCAGCTTGCCGGGGACCTTTCTAGCTCTTTTACAAGCACAGACTAGGAGATATCATTATCTCCCAGTTCTTATACATGCATCATATAGAAGCCTAGAATATTTGAGTGGGAGAAATCTTGATTTATCTTATCCAATCCAGCCATCTAGTGCAAATCCCATTTATACTTTCTGAAAAGTGGTTATTTCCTGCCACTCTCTGAACCAACTATGCTAGCTTCCTAAGCCAATGTGAAGGCTAAGCTGATTTCTTTATGATCTTCTAGTCCCCCTATCTCCATTGTTCCCTCTACTTATGTTTATTTTGTTTGCATGTCTAAATCGTATACATCTTTTAAGTCTACCCTTAAGACTTTCCTTTTCTTTGAAGCATTCATATTATTCAGGCCACATGGAACCTATACTACTCTCGCTCCCTGTCTTATGCCGCTTTTCATTCGTTTGTATCTCATCTTTCCCTTAAATAGCAGTACTTGTATTACCTCCTTAATTATTCTCACTGATTGATTAGTGGGGTTAGTTTCTTAGGTCTTGTTACTTTAATGTGTAGTAGTTGATTGGTTATAAACTGTAATATTAACTGGATCAAGCTTCCAGTTACTTTTCCCTTTATCTGTAGTTGACCTTCGGGGATTACTCAAAGCTTAATCTTCTTGTACCGAGTGACCTTCATTACTTATATGGAAGTTGGGGCCCAGTTGCCTTTTGCTGTAATTTAGTTGGTGTTCTTAGGTTTTTGGTTAATAGTACTAGGTATTTCTTCTTGAGCTGAAGAATATGGCTTTGGTTTGAGCTTCTTGCTGTTAAGATGTTTTGGAAGTGGTTTTAACTGGAGTAGGGCTTCTGCTTCCTGCAGGCCTCTCTGCTTTATTGTACTGAGCCTTGTGCAGAGCAGATGAAGGTTTTAATAAATGATTATACGCTTTGTCACCAGGAGAGAGCTGGAATTGTAAGCAATGCGATTTGACTTCAAATTGATTAGCCCATTTTATAAATGTCATCAAATTGTTTTGTGATGGACCCTTTGAATAGAGCCCTAATGTTACATGCAGAGTAAACTGTGTCTGGCTTGGGTTTATAACAAATGCTATGAAATGTTTTATTTAGACAGAGAAATCACTTGTGGT
Organism: Tonatia bakeri; assembly: GCA_004024845.1. NCBI lineage: Eukaryota > Metazoa > Chordata > Mammalia > Chiroptera > Phyllostomidae > Tonatia > Tonatia bakeri. Next base: position 35,970 of record PVIA01012070.1, on the reverse strand, counting down.
TTCCCATCAGGATTTAGTTATTTATCATGAATCAGTGGTGGTTATTTTCTCTTCTCTGTGGTTCTTGGTTGATGTGAGGATTTGTGTCCTCTTGCACACTTGATCAAACTAATCATAAAGCTCTCTGAAGCATGAGGGGGCTAGCTCAGATGCTCCGATCTCTCAGCTATGTGTTCCTGTGTCAGGAAGAGATTGCACTCCACGAACAGGGTAAACCAGAAGATTGGATGGGGGGAGCCATTCATAATTATGTTTTTCTCAGAAGAAATAATCAATTTCTGTGGGCAGATTTTTGCTGTAGGGCAGTTTGGAATTGTGTCTTGTTTTTGTGGCCTACAAAGCCACATCTTGAGGAAAAGAGAAAATTTAACTGCAAGGTGTGGGAGAAGCTAGTGTGTTGTCAGGAGAATCTCTGTATATTGTCTTACGCATTTCCAGATCTCTAGTCTTTGGAAGGCTGAAATGGGTCTGAAACACCTTTGACATCTTTGTACTGAAATGGAGTTTTTGTCTTCTGCAGTATTCATAGATAGTGCTTACCCTTCAACCTTCCTTTGTGAAGACTCCAAAAGGGGGTTCTTTTCATTCTGTGGTTTCACTGGAACCAAAGTTGTAAGCATGTTTATTTCCCCTGTTTCTGGCCTGGAGTTTTCACTACTGATTCCTTGCTTCCTTGTGCTTTTGAGGTAGTGGACTACAGGTATCAGATGACTTTTGGCATTGTGAATGACTCACCATTGCTTTAGGTGCTGTGTTCCGATTTATTTACCTAAGAATTCACTTGGGGTTTGGTTCTTTTTCAGCATTGCTGCTTTGGCCAGTAAGAGAAGCTTAGTCCTTATGCCAGAGAGTTCTGCAGAGGAAATCACTGTGTGTCCTGGTAAGCATCCCACTGTGATTTTACTGAATTTTGGATCCCTAGCTGTCTTTGTGCCTATTAATTTGTCTGACTTTCCATCCCACTCCCAGGGAGTTTTATTTGTGTTGATGTGTGTGTGTGTGTGTGTGTGTGTGTGTGTGGTATCACCGCACACATACATATGTATACCCTCCACACACACTTTTTATGAATGGACATTGGCTATGGTTCTCAACCTTTTCTCTTAGAGATATTTGAGTTTTGAAATTAACATAGCTCCTTTGTCATGTTTGCGACCAGCCTCATCAGAGATGGCAGCAAAGCATCAGGAATAGTACTTAATTGTACATTCAGAGCCAAGAGGACTTTATGTTTTGGTTTATGGATTCTCAAATTTGAACTGTCCTTAAATCTGCCTGACATTGAGCAGATTTTTCTCAGAGGCTTTCACTAGTTAGTTTTACATTGCCATTCACAAGGTCTTATTGCATAGGGAGTGGAGAAATTGCATTTTGTGCACAGTTCTGTCTTTGACTTATGTTTTAATCTCTGACAAGATGCTTAACCTGGTTAAGTTTTGTACTTTTTGTTCTTTGCAGAGATGAAAAGATGTGTACCTTGCTTTAGATACAAGAGCTGTTCATTCAAAGATGCACATGCATAGATTTTGATATACAAATAATTTTAGATGAATTAAGATACGCATGATCTAAGAGAACTCTTGGGTTGAATCATTCTGTACAATGAAGAATTACTTTATGATATGAACCATTACTTAGCAATTTGTTTTAGCTTGGTTTTTTTTTTTCCAGCTTTTCTTAAAAGTGGAACCCATTATATTTATTAGTAACCTCATTCATGTGAGACTGAGGGACTTCCTATTAATGTTTAAACTCTTGGGCATTTTACAAATATTATCATTAATCATATCTAGTTTTCTTCTAGGTCTTATATAACCTGTTAGGGTCAGAGAGACTAGTATAAAATAAGTTTGAGTTTCTGTAGAAAAAACTTGGAAGAAATCAAAATAAGAAAACTGTTAAGCCCTGTAAATATTTTAAAATATTTGACAGCATATCATTAAGGTCTTTCTTTACTCATTTTAAAGTTTAACTGTGTTGGTGTTTATTGAAAATGATTTCTTAATTCATTTGAAATGTGTTTATTTGAATTACTGCCTACTCAGAGACCCCACTATCAAGTGCTCCAATTTTAGCAGGAACACTTAGGAATGCTGTGCCATCTTTGTGAAAAGAAAGCTTTGCCCCCTCTCTGTGTGGGGCTTCTGACTTATGCCATTCTGCTTAGAGTCACTCAGTCTGCCTGTTTGGGATGAGGCATGTGATAGCACCCTGGGATCTCTCTGGAGGAACCTGCAAATACAACAATCTTTAAAATCCTAGTTAGTGAGAGAGGGAAAAACAAGCCCTTTATGACTGAGGTTAGATAACTTTTAGATCATGACTTGTTCTCATTAGCCTGCTAATTAAGTCCAAGTGTTTGCTGACACAACCATTTCTAAATGAGATTGCAGAAGGTTTTCATAACCTGTTCCTTTTGCTAAGAAAGTATAACTCCTTCTCCGTAGAGCCAGACTCTCCTGAGTCTCTAAATACATAATTCTCCTCAATATGTAATTTAAAAGCTGTGCATTTGAATTGTCTGAAAACTTTGTTCTAAATGAGTGAAACACAGATTGAGTGTAGAGTAGTTTATCTTACCTATTTTATTTTATATATTTTTGACAGTTCCAGGGGCCTGATATTCAAAATTACAACATCCTTTTAGAGTTAGTCACTTCATTGAAGAAGCAGAATTTTAGCTCTATGTCCACATTGTATATGATACCAGCATCATTTATTTCTAAGGAGCTAATGCCCTTTTAAGTTGTCTTTACATTTGAGCATTCCACCCCTTACAGAAAGCTTAATTAGAGTCTTTGTATTATTACAGTAGAGCAAGCAGTGAGCAGCTGTTATTTTTGATAGACTCATTGTCTCTTTTGGTAATTAATATCTCTCAGGGAATCTTGACAAAGATTTTGAAGTTTATGCACTATAATTCTTTTTCCAATAAAGTGGTAATATTGTGTGTATATATATCCAATCTTCAAAAATTATGGTTTATTAAAATATATTTAATACTAGAAATGCATTTAATCCTTCTTTGATAATTAAGGAGATACCTCAGTGTCTGACAGGTATTTTATTTGTCCATCATCGACTACTCATTGTATTTGAGAAGCACAGAAGTACCAGTTAGATGTACAGTGTGTACAGTGTAAATAACAGAGGACTTACTGGAATTGTGTTCTGAAATAAATTTCTTCTCCAGATTTATTGTCCTTTGAAATATAGTTACTGTTCTTTTGTTAAATTAAGAGATAGGGGTCTAGACCAGAGGTCAGCAAACTTTTCTATGAAATACTAAATAGTGAATGTTTAGGCATTGTGGGCCATGCAGTCTCTGTTGAAACTACTCAACTTTGCCATTTCAGCACATAAGCAAACATAGACAATACAAGGAAGAATGAGTGTGGCTGTGTTCAATAAAAATTTATTGACAAAACCAGGCAGCTGGCTGAGTTTGGCCCATGAGCTATATAGAATGCTGGCCCCTGAACCGTGACAATGAGGGGCCCCCATCTTTCATCTCCATATTTCTAGTAGCCCGTAAAGTGCCTGGAGCTTGTTGAATAAATATTTGTTGAATAATGGGGAATGAATAGATGCTGCTTGAAGAACGTATTAAAGAAAGGCATATCCTTATTGAGAATGTATTTTCTATTTCTGCTTCCAATTTTTTGTCATCTCTAATCATCCCTTTGACCTCAGAACTAACATTGTCAGGTTTTTGTTTTCTATCAAAATAAATATACTTTAAAACTAAAAGCCAAGTGGATCAGTTGATGAATGGATAAACAAATGGATATACCCACACAGAGGAATACTACTCAGCAGTAAACAGGGATGAACTTCTGATACATGTGACAACAGGGATGCCTCTCAGACACATTATGCTAAGAGAAAGAGGTTGGACACAGATGACACACCAGGTGACATTCTAGAAAAGGCAGAACTATAGCAGCATAAAGTAGATTGGTCAGTGCAAGGAGCCAAGAGGGAAGGGATTGAGTACAAAGGGTACCCTTTTGGGTTGCTAGAAAGGGAGAACTTTTTGGGGACTTAAAATATTTTATATCTTGATTGTGGTGGTTAATTATGTGGTATAAATGATACATGTATAAGTTGTATAAATTTGTCAAAACTCATCAAATTATATACTGAAAATTGGTGAATTCTATATGTAAATTATATGTCAGTAAAGCTTTAAAGAAACAAGCTGGATCAATATGGCTACCACTGTACAATCATACCTAAACTTTAGGGAAGATAGGTGTTTTTCTTTTTTTAATTAAAAAAAAATTTTATTTATTTTTGGGGAGATGGGAAGATAAGGAGAAAGAGAGGTAGAGAAACATCAATGTGTGGTTACCTCTCTCATGCCCCTAACTGGAGACGTGGCCCACAACCTAGGCATGTGCCCCGACTGGGAATCGAACCTTTTGGTTCACAAAGCGGCACTCAACCCACTGAGCCACACCAGCCAAGGTGTTTGTTTTTTCAACAGTGAAAATACAAAATGAAAATTAATGAGATCTACATTTTTTTAATTACAGAGACACAGCTAAGTTCCCCTGAAACTTTTGACCTTGAAATAGAAGTCTCTCCAGGTAGCAGAGAGTCCCTGGATGAAGTAAGAATAATAACGGCAGATAAGGAGGTGAATATTCTAATTTTTCTCAGTGTTTTCTTTATATTGGTAGTCCTCTGATGTCACATTGACCTTGACTGAAAAGGTTTAGATGATGGGGTTGTAGCTTTTGGGACACTTAACTCAAAGAGGATTCTTATAGTTAAGTTCAGCATTGTTTCTAAAATTAACATAGTGTTTTGTGAGTACTTTAATATGCTTTATTATTTATATTACAGATGGGGAATTTGAGGCTTAAGATGTTTAAGTAATTCAAATTCAAACTGCTAATACTGGTAGAGTTAGAATATAAACATAGATTTGCCTCTAAATCTGGGGTATTTTCCATTATATACTGATAAGTAATAGAGATGAACAGTCTTGGAAATAGTCACTATATTTACAAGGTCTGTTCAGAAGGTATCCAGTCATGTAATATGAAAAATAGAGACATTTATTGAAGAAGATACAAGAAACATTGAACACAGGACAATGACACCACATTCCCCTTCAAAGTAGGCATCTTGGGACTTCACACAGTTCTCCCAATCTCCATCAGTTGCCCTGTTGTATTTTCCTGAATCTCATCGATGGTCTGATCTCTTTCCTTTCACAGGTGATTTTTAGTTTTTGGAAAAGCCAGAAGTTGCTTTTGAAGCAGCCCAGGTCTGGGCTGTAGGGGGGCTGAGTCATCTGGGTGATTTGATGTTTTGCTGAAAAACTCTGCATGAGATGTGATGCATGAGCAGGCACGTTGTCATGATAAAGCTACCGATCACCAGTTGCCCATAGCTGCTGCCTTCTGAATCACCCAATAGTTTCCACAGGGAAACATTTAAACTTAATGCAAAATTTGACTCATATTCAGTGCTCTACTCACTTAGTCATTTTGCATGCAACAGCTGCACAGTACACATGCTCACTCAACGCCTTCTACTGCCACCACTGACTTGAAAGGTGATATCTTCATTGTTCACACACGTGCATTCCAATCCACTCTCCTTGGATGCCAGATTACATTGACATTGCACAAACTGTTCTTGTTATATTAACAATGGTTGGACTTTTTTCAGACAGGCCTAACATATTATGAGATAACTAACTTTCAGCCCTAATTTCTAGGTGTGATCAGAAATGCAAATCAGAACAGTAGTGTGATAAAATAAGCATGTCTTTATTTGTAGTATGATCTTTCCTAACTTCACATATCTGGCTTTAATTGTAAACCTGATTGATACAAGTTTATACTTTAAAAAAAATTTAAGTCACTTTAATTTTTCAGTTACAGTTGATATACAGTATTATATTAGTTTCAGATGTACACCCAAATGATTAGACATTTATATAACTTACTATGTGAATCAGGGTTTCGTACATAGCAGAGCAGCTCCCTCACTGCTGTCTATTGAAAGTCAGCCCTTGACACAGGGGTTTGTAAAAAAGAAAAAAGAATAGGGAAAAAAAAACTTACTTAGTGATCATTCTGATAAGTGTAGTACCCATCTGACACCGTACATAGCTATTAGAGCAGGGGTGTCAAACTCATTTTCCCCTGGGGCCACATCAGCCTAGAGGTTGCCTTCAAAGGGCAGAATGTAATTTTAGGACTGTATAAATGTAACTGTTCCTTAACAGTTAAGTGAGAGCTCGTAGGCAGGGTCGAATCAAGGTGCTGGCCAGATAAAACATGGTGGAGGGCTGAATTTGGCCCATGGGCCTTGTGTTTGCCACCTGTGATTTAGAATACTATTGACTATATTTCCTGTGCTGCACTTTATGTCCCCATGACTATTCTGTAAGTATCAATTTGTACTTCTTAATCATTTTACCTTTTTCATCCATCCCTACAAACCTCTTCCCCATCTGGCAACCATCAAAATATTCTCTCTGTGAGTCTGTTTCTGTTCTGGTTGGTCATTTATTTTGTCTTTTTTAGATTCATTTGTTGATAGATACATATTTGACATTTTATTGTTCATATTTTAAATCTTTTTCTTCTTAAAGAAAACCCATTAACATTTCATGTAATACTGGTTTGGTGGTAATGAACTTCTTTAGCTTTTTCTTGTCTGGAAAACACTTTATCTGCCCTTCCATTTCAAATGGTAGCATTGCTGGGTAGAGTAATCTTGGTTGTAGGTTCTTGCTTTTCATCACTGAATATTTCTTGCCAGTCCCTCTCTAGTGTGCAAAGTTTCTGTTGAGAAATCAGCTGACAGTTTATGGGAGCTCCCTGGTAGGTAGGTAACCGTCTTTCTCTTGCTGCTTCTAAGATTCTCTCTTTGTCTTTAATTTTTAGCATTTTAATTGTAATATATCTTTTTTGTGTGTGTGTGTGTGTGTGTGTTCCAAAATTTTTTTTTTTTTAATTTAAATGAATGTTCAAGTTAATTGTAATATATCTTGGTCTGGGCCTCTTTGGGTTCATCATGTTTGGGACTCTGGACTTCCTGGACTTTATGTCTACTTCCTTCACCAGGTTAGAGAGGGAAGTTTTTTGTCATTTTTTCAAATAGGTTTTCAATTCCTTGCTTTCTCTCTCCTTCTGACACCCCCCCGATGTGAATGTTGGAATGCTTGAAGTTGTCCCAGAGGCTCCTTACACTATCCTTACTTTTTTTGGATTTTTTTTCTTTCTGATTGGGTGTGTTTTGTTTCCTAATATTCCAAATCACTGATTTGATCCTCAGGTCCATCTACTCAACTGATGTTGATTTCCTATAAATTAGTCTTCATTTCAGTTAGTGTTTTCTTCATTTCCAGTTGGTTCTTGTTTATGGTTTCCATGTCCTTTTTTATGCTGTTGAAGTTTTCTCTTAAGTTCAACTACTCTTCCCCTCAGTTCATTGAGCATGTTTATAGCAGGTGTTTTGAACTCTGCATCTGGGAGATTGCTTGTCTCTTGTTTTGTTTAGCTCTTTTTCTGGTGTTTTTTCTTTTCTTTTCATTTTAGACATCTTTGTCTCATTTTAGCATCCTCCCTGAATTTGTTTTTATGTATTAGGTAGAGTTGCTTCACCTCCCAGGCTTGGCAGAGTGGCCCGATTTAGTAGGTGTCCCGTAGAGTCCAGTGACAGTGGCACAGCCTACCCTGATCTCCAAAGCTGGGCATTCCAATTGAAAGCTCCCTCCCCCCCACCCCCATGTAGGCTGTATATATCCTCCTGTTGTAGTTGAGCCTTGATTGCAGGTGGCATGTCAGTGGGAGGGATTTACTCCCAGGCCAGTCCCCTGCAAGGACAGGCTGCAACCACTGTGGAGGATCCGCTGTGCAGGGGCCCACCCCACAAAGCAGGACTTTTTTCTCTAGGGCTCTGGTGCCCACTGAATCTGCCCCCTGAGTGTGTTGCTGTGGAGTTTGTTGGGTGGTGTTTTGATGTGGTCTGATGCTGTCTACCTGGTGCGTTGGCTCTGGGGCTTCCAGGGAGGTGCAGCCAAGGTCAGCCACTCCCTGTAGTATGCCCATGACCACCCAGCTTGAGCTACAAAGCATCTGTAATGGCCTTCTACTTGTGCTGGGCTTGGAGGTGCCCAGGAGAGTCTAAGCTGCCAATCATGGTCGGCTGCTGCTAGTGCCAGGCCTGGGACCACTTAGTGAGAGGTACAGGACTCTCTGAGGCCAGATGCTGCTTGTTTGAGAGATTTTAGGAAAGTCTGAAGTGTGAGCCAAGACAGGCCATTTGTATGTAAAAGACACTGGAAAACAGCTTGGGTGGGACCACAAGTTGGGTGGCAGGGTCTCAGGGAATCATCAGGGTGAGGCAAACAGTGATAGCCAGATTGATGGAGACCCAGATATGGTGCCCACCTGCCAGGTCTGTGGCGAAGATTCTCAGAAAAGAAACAATGGCCTCTATAAACACTTCTGTCTGGAAGAAAGTTGTCCCTCAGCTCTTGCCCTGATGCCTGACATTTCAGTTTTTCTCCATATGTCCTTGTGCTTTTTGAGCTGCTATCTCAGTGCTGGAGCTCAGAGGAAATGAGTCAAAATAGATCTTTGTGCCAGCCCTTTAAGAGGAACCCTCTGTCTCACTCAGCCTCAATTCCCACTGATTTTTACAGCCAGAAGTTTTGGGGAATTCTCTTCCCAGCACTGGAACCTTGGACTTGGGGGCCTGGTGTGGGTCTGGGACCCCTTGCTTCTCAAGTGAGATATCCACAGCTGAGATATCCTTCCTGATTATTATCTGCCACATGTTGGTGTGGGAGCAGCCTGTTCTGCATCTCCACCCTTCCTACCTGTCTTGATGTGGCTTCTTTTTTCTTTCTTTTTAAAGTAGACAGTGGAAGGGAGGGAGAAAGAGAGGGAGAGAAACATCAGTGTGTGGCTGCCTCTTGTGCACCCTTCTCTGGGGACCTGGCCTGTAACCCAGGCATGCGCCCTGACTGGGAATCAAACTGGTGACCCTATGGTTTGCAGGCTGGTGCTCAATCCACTGAACTACACCAGCCATGGCGATGTGGCTTTTTTTTTTAAATCACTAGTTGTAGGACTTCTGTTCAGCTAGATTTCAGTCAATTTTGAATGATGCTTATTCTTTTTTTTTTTTTTAATTTAAGTGAATGTTCAAGTACAGTTTTCACCCCCTTACTCCCATTCAAGTCCTCCCACCCCCCCAATGATGCTTATTCTTTAATTTAGTTGTGATTTCGATGTATTGTGGGCAGAGGTAAGTACCATGTTTTCCTGTGCTACCATCTTGATCAGAAGCCCAAATTCATGCTTCTGATGAAGATTCTCAATGTTTATTTTTCATATTTGAGTTTATTTTATCATATCTGATAAAACATTTAATTATAAGACAAGAATTTTTTTAAGATTTTATTTATTTATTTTTAGAGAGAGAGGAAGGAGAGAAACATCTACTTATGTGTCCCCAGTTGGGGACCTGGCCCACAACCCAGGCATGTACCCTGACTGGGAATTGAACCAGCCACCTTTTGGTTTACAGGCTGACGCTCAGTCCACTGAGCCACACCATCCAGGGCAAGAATTTTTTAAAAAAGAACTTGAAGTCTTTAAAATCTGTTGTTTTGAAGACAGCCTGAGAATTAAACTAGTATTTCAGTGGAAATAAAGGTTTTGGTTACATTTGTTTATACTATCTTGTTCTGAGGACCTTAAAAGGGATTCATTTTCTTATTCCTTTTTATATTCTAAGTTTTTTTAGAAATAGTTTTTACAGTTGAAGTTAGATCCCCTCCCTGTTTTCTGTACTGCAGGTAACTGGGTAGAAATGCTGCTTTCATGAATCATGCACATTGCTTGGTTCCCTGGAACCTGATCTATCACAGCTGACAGACCCAGATTCCCTGATGCCAGTGGTGATAGAAAAGATGATGACACTCCCTGCAGCACAGAGCAGCTGAGGACAGATCCTGCGAGATAATGTCAGAATGGCCTCAGGTCCTTTTCCTAATGAGGGACCAGAACCTTCTGAACGGAGAGAGGGGGAGCAGAGTGTTGTTGACACAGTCATCTTAATGTGTAGAAGAAGCTCTGCAAGTCTTTGGTTACTCAAACCTGAGTTTTACCCATGCATGCCTGCAAAGGAGACTGTTCTTTGTTTGGGGTAAAGAGCATGAACACTGTTTAGAATTTATAGTGTATACATCTGCATCACTGCACATCAAATGGATGGAATTGTATGGTCTTTCTCACATTGAATGTCCTCCTTTTGAATTGCTGTTTGCTGATATCCGTGGATGTCTGTAGTCTTAGAAGTTTTCATTAAAAGAAATTGGAGATACTGTAGTGTTTAAGTTGTTGAGTAATCACTTCCTAGTTATATAAGTCACTTATTAGAAAGATAGAATCCGTACATTTATGTACACAAAGATAGTATAATGGGTATGTACTCTTGCCCTTGGAATCTCTGTATAGGATCGGTTGTCCTGGGATTTCTTGTTTATTGGTAAGTGGTAGTGCAAGTGTAGCTTAAGCATTGAAATGAGAAGACATGGCTTTGAATACCAGTCCCACCACTTAACTTTGTGACCTTGCACAAATTATTATTATTTTTTTCATCTTCACCTGAGGGCTTTTTTTTTTTCACTGCTTTTAGAGAGAGAGAGAGAGAAACATTGACTAGTTGCTTCTGATACATGCCCAGATCAGGGATTGAACCTGCAACCTAGGTATGTGCCCTGACCAGGAATCAAACCCATAACCTTCTGGTTACAGGACAACGCTCCACCAATCTGAGCCACATTGACCAGGGCTGTACAAATTATTTAATTAATCATTTTAGTCATTTATTTAGCAGATATTTATAATTAGTATACTGGATCTAGTCATTGTTTTGGACTCATGAGACATACAATTAAATAAGAAAAAAAACAGTCTGTGTTTTCAAAGAACCCTGCTAAGGGAGGAGACAGATATATAAACAGAAAATTATAATTGTCATGTGGTCTGAGAAATACAATGATAGAGGGAGGCTTGGGCATTAGGGGAGCACCAAAGAGGAATGCCTTTCCGAACTTCAGTTTCTCATATGTAAAAGGGAGATATCTACTGGGCTTTTCTGAAGATTAAATTAGGTGAAGACTATAGTAGAGATTTGGCAAAAGTATGCATGTGGAACTAGTTACTATTTTACTGCTTTGTAATGTATTTGTGGTTGTGCAGTGATATTACCTTACTAATGGCAGCAAATTGCTCAACAGCATTTGAGTATTTGGAGTACCTGTGGGCAGAACTATAATCCCTCTTGATTTGATTTCCTGCAGTGGTCAGGTTCCTTTGGAAATAATATTTTCTGAATATCTTACCCTTAGGAGAGCTTCCCTTGATGGAATCTCAGATGATCAGTTTTCAGAAGAGTTAATGCATGTTATTTAGAAACAAATAGTTGGTTTAGTCCATTGCTTTTTAAATAAATTGTGTTAAGGGACCTGTGGTCGAAGGGAAAATAGCTAAACAGACAGCTTTCTCAGTCACACTGCACATGGGTGAGGGAAGGGGGAGGGGTTTGTAGGGTGCACTTTTGTTTCATTGCTTGAGGTGAAGTTTCTTTTGAGACTAGAAGGTAAGAGACATTTAAGAGGTCAAGATTTGGTGTCCAACTGCCTTTCTTGAGAAATGGCTGTATAATATTTTAAAAGAAGTATAAACCGTTCTGCAGAGACTTAATCCCTGAGTGCATGGTCCTAATAAAAGTTGCTTTGCTTGTATTTTTTTTCTTGAGGTTCCTCCATTATAGTTAATATTTAAATAGACCATTTAATGGTGTTGGGAAAACATTTTATTTTAATATGAAAATGTTCGGAAACCTTCTGAGTTGTCAATGAGTATGTTTGGAAGTGCTCTTTATCTTTACAATAAGACAATAATAGACTGCTCTCTCTTGAATACATTATTAGTTGAAGATACATTTTCTGCATTTTATAGAGCTGGGCGTGAGCACCGTGACATTCATGTTATATGGTATTTCTGTACTTAGTGAACTTCAGAAGGCCAAGACACTAACTTTCAGTAACTCAAGACTACTTCCAAATTATTGGGCATATTTGATTTTTACCCCCCTCTGCTCAAATGGCCTTGCATGCACAAGATGACTTTTCATTGTAAAATTTATAAACAGAGGAACCTGGATATGTAAGAAGCTCATTAACTAAGCTTGGAATAAATAACACGTAGAACTTCTAGACCCCACTTCCTAGAGAAGAATAGAACCATATCGTCTCTCAATACCTGGCAGAGCCAGCTACCAGAAATAAAGTGGGAGGAGACGCCTTTTGCTTTTCCCACACCATAGTAGAGTGAAAATGCTGAAGGGTTGATGCCATACGGGACTTAAGTCTAGATTGCCTACTTACTGACTTTGTGATCAGTAGGTTACTTTGCCTTTCCAAGCCTCAGTTTCCTTTTCTGTAATACTGGAGCTAGTGATACCTTTACTAGTTGGGTTGTTGTGAGGGATGGATATGGAATATGCTTGGCCAGGCCCAGAATAGTACAGGAACACACCACTGTCACTCCCTTTCTCATCTTTCTTTTTTTCTCGTTCAGAGTATGTCTCTTTAAGTACAAGACATGTGTGTTGAAAACAGCATTTTCTGGCAGTTGTAGAAACTGTGTGACTTGATATTTTGGTGGCCTGTTTTCCTCTCTGCAGGGTCACATTTACAAGCAGTAGCAGATTTGAGGGATGTCCTAAACTTAAGAGACAAAAAATCATCCCAAATCCCAGTTTGCTCAGAGCTCAGATTATCCACTCATTGCAGTTTTGGTCCTGTTTTCTTGTAGCAGAAGATGGTTTATTTTTTCCCTGTAGTAAGGTGTAATGATAGTCCAGGTGCTCCTTACTCTGAAATGGATGCAGTGATTGTGCAGGACAGTTTCACATTGATTGAATAGGACACGCCGTCCTTTGAAGCGAGTGTTACGCAGTAGTGCTGCAGTGCTCACGCATACTATTGAATTAATCACTGTAGAGTTCTCAGTTTTGACCCATAAAGGTAAAATAAAACTGCCTCTGAGAGACACCAGCAACTGTTGGGAAAATGATGACTGTAGAACAATGAGAGGAAAAGGAGAGATAAGGTATAAGAATGGCTTTGGCAGAACTATCTTAATGACTTTTCTTTGGACTTCTTGAATATTTGGGTCTTCGTTGTATTTCTTCTTTCAATCCAAAAGTCATAAATAGAACACAAGAGATGGTATGTTTCAGAGGTGTAAGCTGAGACCTAGATTCTTAAATTTTAGTTGTCTTGCTTTTGCTTAGAGCTCTTTTGTTTTCTAACTCCTTATATATGTCTCAAGTCAAGTACAATGTCACAGCCCTTTCATGAGGTTGGAATAGTGTCTTTAAGATGATGTTGCTCCATAGACTGTAGAAACACTGCAGGCACAGCGTACTGACACAGGGAGAACAGTGACTTGTTGCAGTTTAGAGAGGAATGTCCTCAGTGTTTGGAGCTCTGCTACTTCATTGTCCTGTAACTTTGGGCAGGTTGCTTTACTGTTTTGGACAATGCTTTTCTCATGTGTAAAAGGGGTATGTTGATACCTTTGTTAGATTACTACGAGGATCAAATGAGTATTATATGCAGGGTACTTACTTAGCAAATAGTGGGCAGGCACCGAGTAAGTATTAACTGTGTTATTGTATCTCTCAATCCTCGGTCCTGAATTTGCAAACTGACTGGAGTTGTCTCTTTAATGGTAAATGAAGTATGGATAGAGTTTCTTGTAGTTCTTTGGGGAAAAATAATTTTATAAAGTAAAGCTGTTAACAATTGCTGTTTGTCATGTTCTTCAGGTTGGTAACAGGGAAGATGCTGAGAAGGAAATACCTACTGCTACCTTCTCATCCAGTACCAAGGTATCCTGCCCACTATGTGACCAAGGCTTCCCACCCACGAAGATTGAGCGACATGCCATGTACTGCAATGGGCTGGTGGGGCAAGATACAGGTAAGGACTGTGTGATGGTTTTGTAATTCTGGACAATACAGTACAGGAAAAAGAGACAAATCTTCAAAGTTACAGGGTTTTTTTTGTTTGTTTTCTATCTAGTTAATTCTTTATTACTTTTCATGTTCTTTATTATTTTGGCAGGTATGTCATTCTGCAGCACATACCTGAGGAGAAGGGGAAGGGAAAAATCTTTTATCTTTTAATGTTGCATCTTCTTCTTTGCCATAGTTAGGCTGAAATTCATGACAGTGCCATGGAATCTGCATTTCAGCTTGCATGTTTAAATATAGAGACTGTATGGAACTTGAGGAACTAAGTTCTAGAGTTGCCCATTTTCTTTCTTTTTTTGGGGGGGTTACTATTTTAATATATTTTATTGATTATGCCATTACAGTTGTCCCATTTCCCCCCTTCACTCCCCTCCACCCTGCCCACCCCCTCCCACTCACATTCCCCCCCTTTAGTTCATGTGTCATAAGTTCTTTAGCTTCTACATTTCCCATACTATTCTTGCCCTCCCCCTATCTATTTTCTACCTACCATCTATGCTACTTATTCTCTGTACCTTTATCCCGTCTCTCCCAACCCCACTCCCCTGTTGATAACTCTCCATTTGATCTCCATTTCTGTGGTTCTGTTCCTGTTCTAGTTGTTTGCTTAGTTTCTTTTGGTTTTGTTTTAGGTGTGATTGTTAATAATTGTGAGTTTTCTGTCATTTTACTATACATGTTTTTTTTTTTATCTTCTTAGATAAGTTTCTTTAACATTTCATAAAATAAGGGCTTGGTGATGATGAACTCCTTTAACTTGAGCTTATCTGAGAAGCACTTTATCTGCCCTTCCATTCTAAATGAAAGCTTTGCTGGATAGAGCAATCTGGGATGTAGGTCCTTGTCTTTCATGACTTGGAATACTTCTTTCCAGCCCCTTCTTGCCTGTAAAGTCTCTTTTGAGAAATCAGCTGACAATCTGATGGGAACTCCTTTGTAGGTTACAGTCCCCTTATCTCTTGCTGCTTCTAGGATTCTCTCCTTCATTTTTGCCTTGACTAATGTAATTACAATGTGCCTTGGTGTGTTCCTTCTTAGGTCCAATTTCTTTGGGACTCTCTGAGCTTCCTGGACTTCCCGGAAGTCTATTTCCTTTGCCAGAATGGGGAAGTTCTCCTTCATTATGTTTTCAAATACGTCTTCAATATCTTGCTTTTCCTCTTCCCCTTCTGCTAAACCTATAATTCAGGTGTTGGAACAGTTAAAGATTTCCTGGAGGTTCCTAAGCTTCTCCTCATTTTTTTGAATTCTTATTTCTCCATTTTTTCCTGTTTGGTTGTTTCTTTCTTCCTTCTTGTCCACTCTATTGTTTTGAGTCCCAGTTTCCTTCCCATCACTATTGGTTCCCTGTGCATTTTCCTTCATTTCTCTTATCGTAGCCTGCATTTGTTCATCTAATTTGTGACCAAAATCAACCAATTCTGTGAGCTTCCTGATCACCAGTGTTTTGAACTGTGCATCTGATAGGTTGGCTATTTCTCGGTCGCTTAATTTTGTTCTGTTTGAGCCATCTCTCTCTCTCTCTCTCTTTTTTTTTTTGGTTTGGTCGCACCTGTTACAGTAGGGGGCGGAGCCTTAGGTATTCACCAGGGCGGGGCACCCCAGTTGCTGGTTGTGACATTGTATGTGGGGGCAGGGTCGAGAGGGAACAATGGTGGTTGCTCTGTTCTCCGTGGGACCTCAGTCCCTTCTGCTGCTTCCCCCAAGCAAACTGGGCCCCTCTGGTGCCAGTTCCCGTGTGGGTGGGCTTGTGCATGCCGTGGGACCCTCCAAGGACCTCTCCTGTGAGGCTGAGTGTCCCTCCCTGCACCTCAACTTCCACAGGCGTCTGTCATCAGTGTCCCAAGGCTGTTTCCCAGTGCTGGGATCCTGAGTTGGGCGCACTGCCTTGCTTTACAATCGCTGCCTCACTGGGTCTGCCGGATGCCACCCCTCTGCCGGGGCCTGCCAGCTGCCACAAGTGCACTCAGGGTCCCTTTACTGTAGTCTTGCACTCCCCAGATGCCTTACACACCCTCGGATGCCTTCTGCGCGGGGTCCCAACTTTGCTCTCCGCACTGTGACCCACCCCCAGCTGCCGGGCTCCGCCCCTCCTACCCGTCTGGATGAACAGGTCTATTTCAACTTCTTGGTTGTCTGACTTCCATTTAAATCAATTTTCTGTCAGTTCTGGATGGTATTCTGCTTCTAAATTGTTGTTGTTCCTATCTTGGTTGTGCATGGAGGTACGGTGCATCCACCTATGCCTCTGTCTTGGCCGGAAGTCCTTAGAGTTGCCCATTTTCAATTCAAAATAACTCCCTTGTCCTCAGTGGACTGAGTGCTGGCCTGCGAACCAAAGACTGGCTGGTTTGATCCCAGTCAGGGCACATGCCTGGGTTGTGGGCCAGGTCCCCAATAGGGGGCGTGTGAGAGTCAGCTGCACATTGATGTTTTTTTCCCCCCTTTCTCCTTCCCTTCCCCTCTCTCTAAAAATAAATTAAAAATCTTAAAAAAAAAGGACCTTGTAGGTTTCTGTGTGTATGTGTGTAAGTAAATTCTACCTGAAGAGAGCAGTTGACAAACATTTCTAATCCCCATTTCGTGTCTTACAAGTTTTTGCTGCGTCATCCTGAAGCTCTTTTTTGTCTCTTAAAGAGTGCACCAAAACCCCAGTGTGAGATATTGGCCCTTGAAGTTCCACCACAATCTTGCTTTTCTGTCTGTGACTTTAAATTCTACATATGATACTATCAGTACAGTTTTCTGTGGTCCAACATGCTGAATGTAACCGCACTTTAGATGGTTGGTGGTGTTGCAATGCTTTTCTCAGTGCTGCTCAATTCAGGTATTTAATCTGAAATTGTGAGCTAGTTTAGAAGTAAAGATTTCTGGGAAAGAAAGATATGTTATTTAATTTTCCTAAGCAATACACTTCTTATTTCTTAAATAAGGAAAATACCAAAACTTATAATTTAAATAAATTTGTTGATTTTTTTTGATTGAAAAGTAGTACATGTCCACTATAGTAATAATAATCATAATAGTAATAATAATAATAATAATAATGGCTTACATTTATTTATACCTAAAGTGAGTTAGGTGCTATTTACATAAGTGGGACCATGCCATGTACATAGTATTGTGCAACTTGTCTTTTTTTATATCATAGTGAATTTAGATCTTTCCATGTGCAGGTAACTTTTACATAGTTGAGGTCTATGTGTAAAGTTTTGTATTTTGCTTTCTTTACTAATAGCATAACATTTCCTTCATTAATAACTAAAAGATATAAAAGTATTTTTAATGCCTACGTAATATTTTGTAATTTGAATTGCCTCCATTTACTTAACTGTTATGTATTTGGAATGCTTCAAATTGCCATGTACATGGCACTGAGCCTCTTATGCCTTAAGTTGTTGCTATACTTTGGGGATGCACAGTATATTTCCCAAGGACGCATTCCTAATTTGGGTGCTAGTAAAAAAGATGGGCTCCGGAGTCCAGCCATCTGAGATTGAGTCCCACCTCTGTCACTTACTAGAGTGTGACCTGTGCTAGTTTCCAAGCTTCCCTTTGTTTATCTGTCTAATATAATAATGACCTTATTTGGTTTTTGTGAGGTTAAATGAGATATTTTAAGGAAAATACTTAGCACAGTGCCTACCACATAGTAAGTACTTAAAAACTTTTAGCTGCTGTTACTACTCCCAGTAGTGGAATTACTAGGTCAAAGATTTTGTCATCATTTTTAAGGATCTTTATTAATAGGACTGTAGTCTTTTAAATACAGTGAAAGGTAAAGACCTAAATCTGGTCATCAGCTTTTTTTTTTAATTCTCACTTGAGGATATGTTTATTGATTTTTAGGGAGAGAGAAAGGGGAAGAGTTGAATCCACAACCTAGACATGTGCCCTGAGTGGGAATTGAACCTGCAACCTTTTGGTGTATGAGACGATGCTTCAGTTAAGTGAGCTGCCTAGCCAGGGCCATCAACGTCTTTTACTAGAAGAGCACTGAAGGTCTAGGATTTTAGATGCAGTTTTAATTTGACATAGTTCTTTAGTCTTATTTTTAGCAGAGAGTTCCAGTGACTGAAAGAATTCTGGGGTTGGGCATTTGGTGACCAGAGAGGGAAGAGACTGTCTTGTGTATCTCACCGAACATGCTTACCCAAGTGGTATTACTTGTCTGAGTCAACAGCCTACTCAGCATTGAGATCCAGAAATAAATGAGTTTGAGAAGTTGAATGCCCCTTGAGCTCTAGGAATAGATGACCTTCTTCTGGTCAGAGTTATTAGATAAGGAGTAGTATTGAGCAGCTCCTACTTACACCTTCCAGACTGAACTCGGACAATTTATACTCAAACAGGAAGCTATAGTATTTACTGTGGTCAGATACCTTTAAGCTATATACTTGCTTTTTAAAATTTATTTATTTTAAAAAATTATATTTTATTGATTATGCTATTAACAGTTGTCCTAATTTTCCCCCTTTTTACCCCCTTGACCCAGCACATACCACTCCCTCAGGCAATCCCCCCACCATTTTTCATGTCCATGGGTCATGTGTATAAGTTCTTTGGCTAGTCCATTTCCTATATTTTACTTTACATCTCATGGCTATTCTGAAACTACCTATTTGTACCTCTTAATCTCCTCATATCTTCTCCTCACATCTTCACCCATTTCCCCCACACCTCCCTCCCATCTGGAAATCATCAAAACGCTCTCTGTATCCATGATTCTGGCTGTGTTCTTCTTGTTTGCTAAGTTTGCTTTTTAGATTCAATCATTGATAGATATGTATTTTTTCCCATTTTATTTATTGTTCACAGTTTCGATGTTCTTTTTCTTAAATAAGTCCCTTTAACTGTTCATATAATAATGGTTTAGTGAGATGAACTCCTTTAGTTTTTTTCTTGTCTGGGAAGCTCTTTATCTGCCGTTTGATTCTAAATGATAGCTTGGCTGGGTAGAGGGATCTTGGCTGTAGGTCCTTGCTTTGCATGACTTGGAATACCATATTTTGCCATGTATAATGTTCACTTTTTGGCCAAATTTTTTAGGGAAAAATAAGGGTGTGCATTATACATGGGTTGTACTAATTCTGTATCTATATAAATGTTCTTAATTCTTTTATTTATGCTTATACATTAAAACCGTCACTCTAGAAAGTAGTAATGATATCTGTGTGCAAAATATCACCCTGGAATATGAAAATCAGTTTTGTTTCTAAATATAAATTTAAAAATTGAATTAAAAAATTAAAATGAAAGGTTTTTCCGTGAAAGTTTGACCAAGAACATGGGTGCCCATTATACACAAGAGTGATTATACCCATGGCAAAATACAGTATTTCTTGCCAATCCCTTCTAGCCCGCAAAGTTTCTTTAGAGAAATGAGCTGACAGTCTTATGGGAAATCCCCTGTATGTAATTAACTACTTTTCTCTTGCTGCTTTTAAGGTTCTTTATCTTTAACCTTTGGCATATTAATTATAATGTGTCTGTTGCGGCCATCTTGTTTGCGACTGTGTTTCCTGGACTTGCATGTCTGTTTCTTTCATTGTTTTTTTCAGATAGACTTCCAATTTCTTGCTCTTTCTCTTCTCCTTCTGGCACCCCTATGATGCCAGTGTTGGAATGCTTGAAGTTGTCCCAGAGGCTGCTTACACTATCTTTGTTTTTTAGGGTTCTTTTTTCTTCTTCTTGTTCTCATTGGTGGGTTTTTGCTTCATTGTATTCCAAATCATTGATTCGATTCTTGGCTTCATCCACTTGCCTGTTGTTACCCTGTAGATTGTTCTTTATTTCAATTAACAAATCCTTTGTTTCTGACTGGATCTCTTTTATGCTGTGGAGGTCCTCACTAAATTCTTTGAGCATCCTTATAACCAGCATTTTGAACTCTGCATCTGATAGATTGCTAATCTCCATTTTGTTTAGCTCTTTTTCTGGAGTTTTGACTTGTTCTTTCATTTGGGCCATGTTTCTTCTTCTTCTTCTTCTTTTTTTTTTTTTGCCAGCTGTATTTTATTTATTATTTCTCTTTTAAAAAAA
This sequence comes from Tonatia bakeri, assembly GCA_004024845.1. NCBI lineage: Eukaryota > Metazoa > Chordata > Mammalia > Chiroptera > Phyllostomidae > Tonatia > Tonatia bakeri. The sequence goes on along the minus strand of PVIA01012070.1, from coordinate 15,840 downwards.
TTTTTGCCCAAGGACATATTTTTTAAAATTTATTTTTATTATTTTTTAAGGATTTTAGTTTTTATTTTTATTTTTAAAAATATATTTTATTAATTATGCTATTACAGTTGTCTCATTTTTCCCCCTTCACTCCCCTCTGCCCTCCTCACCCCATCACACCCACATTACTCCCCTTTAGTTCATGTCCATGGGTCGTACATATAAGTTCTTTGGCTTCTACATTTCCTGTACTATTCTTAACATCTCCCTATTTTCTGCCTACCATCTATGCTTCTTATTCTCTGTACCTTTTTCCCTTCTCTCCCCGTCCCACTCCCCTGTTGATAACCCTCCAGGTGATCTCCATTTCTGTGGTTCTGTTCCTGTTCTAGTTGTTTGCTTAGTTTGTTTTTGTTTTTGTTTTAGGTGTGGTTGTTAATAATTGTAAGTTTGCTGTCATTTTACTGTTCATATTTTTTATCTTCTTTTTTTTAGATACATCCCTTTAACATTTCATATAATAAGGGCTTGATAATGATGAACTCCTTTAACTTGACCTTATCTGAGAAGCACTTTATCTGCCCTTCCATTCTAAATGAAAGCTTTGCTGGATAGAGCAATCTTGGATGTAGGTCCTTACCGTTCATGACTTGGAATATTTCTTTTTAGCCCCTTCTTGCCTATAAGGTCTCTTTTGAGAAATCAGCTGACAGTCTGATGGGAACTCCTTTGTAGGTAACTATCTCCTTTTATCTTGCTACTTCTAGGATTCTCTCCTTCATTGTAATCTTGGCTAATGTAATTATGATGTGCCTTGGTGTGTTCCTTCTTGGGTCCAATTTCTTTGGGACTCTCTGAGCTTCCTGGACTTCCTGGAAGTCTGTTTCCTTTGCCAGATTGGGGAAGTTCTCCTTTATTATTTGGTCAAATAAGTTTTCAATTTCTTGCTCTTTCTCTTCTCCTTCTGGTACCCCTGTAATTGAGATGTTGGAGCATTTAAAGATGTCCTGGAAGTTCCTAAGCCTCTCCTCATATTTTTGAATTCATGTTTCTTCATTCTTTTCTGGTTGGATGTTTCTTTCTTCCTTCTGGTCCACAGAGTTAATTTGAGTCCCAGTTTCCTTCCTGTCACTATTGGTTGCCTGTACATTTTCCTTTGTTTCACTTAGCGTAGCCTTCATTTTTTCATCTAATTTGCGACCAAATTCAACCAATTCTGTGAGCATCCTGATCACCAGTGTTTTGAACTGTGCATCTAATAGGTTGGCTATCTCTTCATTGCTTAGTTGTATTTTTTCTGGAGCTTTGATTTGTTCCTTCATTTGGGCCATTTTTTTTTTCTCTTGATGCACCTGTTATGTATGAGGGGCGGAGCCTTAGGTGTTCACCTGGGTGGGGTAATCCACGTCACTGCATTGTGATGCTGTATGTGGGGAAGGAGTCCTAGAGGGAACAGTGGCACTTGCTCTGCTATCTTCAGCTTTCAGTGACTTCCCCTGCTTCCCCCAAGCAAATTGGGCCCTTCTGGTGCTGATTCCCGGGTGGGTTGGCTTGTGTACGTTCTAGGACCCTGTAGGTCTCTCCAGCGAGCTCTCCTATGAGGCTGGGAGTTTCTCCTTCTGCCACCTCAATCCCCATAGGTGTTTTCAGTCAGTGGTTTGAGGCTTTATTTCCCTGCACTGGGGCCCTGGGTTGTGCTGGAGCTCTGGGTTGCGTGGTCTGTCTCTGTCCCCAATTGTTTCTCCCAGTTTATCTGCATGTGAATGTGGGACTGCCCACTCCACCGGCTGCTGCCTTGCCCACCATGCTCCACAATCTGTCACTGGGTCCACCAGCCACTGCCTTGCCTGCCCCAATCCTACAGCCACCGCCTTATGGTGAGTCCTCTCTGCACACCCATCTCCACCCCTCCTACTGGTCTAGATGAGTATGTCTTCTTTAACTCCTTGGTTGTCGGACTTCCATACAGTTCGATTTTCTGCCAGTTCTGGTTGTCTCTTGTTTTTAAATTATTGTCCTTCTTTTGGTTGTGTTAGGAGGCACATTGTGTCTACCGACGTCTCCATCTTGGCCGGAAGTCCTGGGCTATGTTTCTTTGTCTCCTGATTTTGGCAGCCTCCCTGTGTGTGTTTCTGTGTATTAGGTAGAGCTGCTTTGACTCCATGTCTTGGTATCATGGCCTAATGTAGTAGGTGTCCTATAGGGTCCAGTGGCACAGCCTCCCCTATCATCCAAGCTGGGTACTTGAGGTGCACCCTTTGTGTGGGCTGAGTACTCCCTCCTCTTGTAGTTGGGCCTTGTTTGCTGTTGGCAGGCCAGTGGGAGGGATTTACCCCGGCCAGTTAGCTGTAAGGACTGGCTATGACCACTGACCACCAACCTCCATGGAGGAGTGGCTATGCAGGGGCAGGTGGTGGTGCTCCAGTGTGGTCTGTAGCTGTCCACAGTATGCACTGGCCCTGGGTTTTCCTAGGTGGTGCAGGCCAAGGTCAGCCCCTACCTGTGTTTTGTTGAGAGCACCTACCTGAGCTATAAAGCAATCTGAGATGGCTGCTGCTTGTGCTGGGCCTGGGGGGGTTACTGAGTCCAGCTGTTTCTTGTTTGGGAGAATTTAGGAAGGTCTGAAGCATGAGCCAAGACCAGCCATTCATAAGAAAAAATAGCTTGGGTGGGCCCAAAAGTTGGGTGGGGCAGAGTCTCTGGGGATCTTCAAGATGAGTCAAACAGTGTTAGCCAAGGTGATGAAATCTCAGATATGGCACCAGCTTGTTGGTTTTGTGTGTGGAGGGTTTAGAAACGGGACAATGTCCTCTGTTCACCTTGATGCCAGACACTTCAGTTCCTCCCTTTATGCTGCTGGTGCCTTTCAAGTTGCTACATGGTGCTGGAGCCCAGAGGGAGTGAGTCTGAGTACATGCGTCTGTGTGTGGGTTCTTTAAGAGGAACTGCTTGGGGCTCCAGCAGTTTCTTCCACTGACTAAATCCCCACTGGTTTTTGCAGCCAGAAGTTGTGTGGACTTACCTTTCCGAAATTGTGGGCTTGGGGGCCTGGTGTGGGTCTAGGACTCATCCCTCCCTCCCCCATATCCCTCCTGAATTTTTATTCACCACACTTGGGTGAGGGACTAGCTTGTTCTACATCTGCGCCCCTCCTATCTGTCTGGATGAATATGGTTCCTTTAACGCTATAGTTACCAGACTTCCATTTAGCTTGATTTGTGATGATTCTGAGTCACAGTTGCTTTATATTTTAGTTGTAATTTTGATGTGGTTGTGCGAAGAGGCGAGCCATGTCTACCTATGCTGCCATCTTGACTGGAAGTCGATATTTGCTTTTTAAAAATCCTGTTCTTCCTTACTAAGTTGTGGTGCGGTAACTCACAACCCCAAATACTTGCTGATGAAATTGATTCAGGGTTGTTTCTGAGTTTTCTCAAACCAAATGCAGACTTCTATCACAAAACCAGGTTGTTCTCATTGAACTTGAGAAGCTGACACCATCAGGTTTGGGCTAAGGAGAGTGAGTTTTGCATCACCATCCATTCAGGGAAAGCCTTTCAGGTTCTTTTTATTCCATTGGGCCAAAGGTCAATGACCCTGTCTAATGCTGTCTGATGGGATTTGCACTGTGGTCTTGACGGCTCTTATGGCCATTATAGATGTGTGTTTTCTGATGTAACTGGAAGCTCTTAAATTTTTGGCACTGTGTTTCTTATAGCTCTGATCCAAGTGTCTCAGATGACATCCAGAGATGTGTGTTCTATCCTGAATGACAGTCACACTTTCTTTTTCATGAGGAAATTTGTTTTAAAAATTGGTTCAGACCTGGCTGGTGTGGCTCAGTGGATTGAGTACCAGCCTATGAGCCAAAAGGTTTGCAGCTCAATTCCCGGTCAGGGCACATGCCTGGGCTGCAGTCAGGGCCCCTGGTTGGGGGTGTACGAGAGACAACCACCTGATGTTTCTCTTGCACATCGATATTTCTTTCCTTGTTTTTCTGCCTCTCTGTCTCTCTGAAAATAAGTAAATAAAATCTTTAAAAAATTAGTTCAGAAATGTAATAAAGACAAACTTCTTTCAACTCCAGCTTGTCTACCTAAAATCAGAAATTTGATTTTTTTCTATCACCTACTGCCTTCCTACTTAACTTTAATTCATCTGGATACTTATGGAACACTTTTTTTTAACTGTGCTGGACTTTACGCGGACTTTAGTAACTTAACTGTGCTGGACTTTACGCTGGACTTTAGTAACTTACGCGGGTTACTAAAGCAGTTGAAGACAAGGTTTATGCAGTTCAGGAGCTTTTCACTGGGGAGATATGCATTAACCTAAGAAATTAATTACAGGTTGACACAAAGTGAGTGTTTGTGTCCCCAAACAAACGTCCCTGACAGTAAGTGCAATAGGAAAAAGAGGAGCTGCAGTGAATAGGGATGGTGTCTCAGAGACAGTGGGCGTAGCCTGGTGTGTAATGGCTGGGTAGGTTTGCATAGACCCATGGGAAAGTGGAGGGCCCTATATCCTGTTATGGGGTAGATAAGAGAGGAAGCGAGGGAGACAGCACTAAACAGCTTCCTCTGCATTTTTCTAGTAATGTTAGCTTGCTCACCTAAATTATCCTTTCTGGTGCCATTTTAGCTCTGTGAGAGAATTTGGCAGAGGGAGTCCTCACTGGAACTGTCCCCCTCCCTGCTTACTCCTGCTTTCCTGAAGACAGAACTAGGAGCTGCAGGTGGGATGGAGTTAGGGAAATTATGCAAAGTACCTACTACTGGCATAGGTCCTTGATAAGTTTCCTGTGTATTTGGTTTCACTACCAGCTTGCCCACCCCTGTCATTCTTGCCAGGGACAGTAGTGATTGTTCTGGTTCCTGTCAGCTTGGTATCTGGAGATAGAGCAGACCCTCAGCCTAATTTCGTTATCTTCCATAAAAGGAAGCCTCTGCCACTGTGGAGTACCTGAAAGAGTTACTCCCGAAGGCACATAACCCGGGCTGGGAAACCATTAGCCCAATGCTTACGGGTATGGAATAAGAGAGAGACACCCCAGAGTTAAGTATCCAGCTTTCCCCTCCTTCCTGCTTTCCTTTGAATCTGATCCTAGACATGCTTGATTTGGCTGTATAAAAAATAATAGTAATTAGAGTCATTTACATGAAGTGTCTACCATTTATGCCTAGTTACCATGCAGCACAATAACAATTATGTATATCATTAAATATGTGTCTGATTAACTTTGCTGTAAGTTTTATGTGATAATAATACTACACTCTGGTTAACTTGGCTCAGTCTGCTCACTATTGTTCAGTGACATGGCTATCTATTCACACTATGGAAAAATTAGAGAGAGTGGCCTTTAAAAGCATTATTTGAGGGGAGAGGATTTGGTAAATTAATCTAGACTAGGACAAAGGCAGGTTGCCTTTGCTTTCTGGAAAATGTCTTCAAGACTATTTTTATTTAAACACCTAAGAAAAATGGGGCTCTCCATTTATTCATTCAATAAATATTTATTAAGTACCTACTAAATAACAGATACAGTAAACACAATATACAAAGTCTGTGTTCTCAAGGAGCTTATATTTGAGCCGTGGGATCTGACAATAAACAATATGTCAAGTATTTTGGAGAAAAAGAGAAAGCAAGGGCAGGGTGGTGAATAGAGAGTCTGAGGTCAGGAGGTAGCAATTTAAAAGTTAGGTGGTCAGGGAAGGTCCCTCAAGGTGACATTTGAGGAAGAGACCTAAGAGAAAGTGAGGGAATAAGCTAAGAGTTTTTCAAGGTGGAGAGGAGAGGATATTACAGGCAGATGGAACAGTAAGTGCAAAGACCCACAGGCTTGGTGTGTATGAGAAATGACAAAAGCCAGGGTGGCCAGAGTGCAGGAACTAAAGGAGAGGTGAACAATGACACCAGACAGGTAGTTGAGGAGGGAACAAGTGAATAGGACTCTTAGGCCATAGTAAGGACTTCAGTTTTTACTCTGAGCAAAGGAGGAACCATTGGAGGGATTTGAGCAAAGAATGAATTAGTATTTGAGCAAAGAATCACTCTGGCTGCTGTGATAGATTGTTGGGATGGGGGACAAGGGTGGAAACTGCAAGAACAGCCAGCGTTTTAGTTTTGACAGTATGGTAGAGGGGGAGAAATATGGGCTGTGGAACTAGGTGGAGCTGGAATACTGTCGCTGGGTGATGTTTGAGAAACTACCTTACCTCTTTGAGGATCAGGTGCCTGATTTCTAACATTAGTCCTACGTCATCAGGATTGCCATGAGAATCAGAGACACTTTATAAAGTACCTGTGTTGTCTGGCTTGTAATAGGCACACAGTAAATGGTAGCTGCTGTTACTATTGAATATTCTTGCCTTTGTACTCTCGGTGAAGTCTGTGTTTCTTTGTGCTAATATGTAAAGGATAAGCAGTCAGCCACGCAGAGTTAAGGGACGGATGAAAGACAGGGAAATACAGTCTGACAGTCAAAGTGGTAAGAACCAGCCAGTGAGAAAGGTTGTAGGAGAGTTAGGGAAGTTGGAGGCATGAACTATGGACACGTTGGACCTGCATACTGGTCTGTGGCTTAGAGTCCAGGTGCTGCCAGGAGACGTTTTTCTCTCCATGGATCACTCCTGGGAAAGTAAGGGTGTGAAAGTGGCTGGGTTGAGCTAAGAGAAAAGGACTGAGGCCTAGAATAGGTGTGACTTGGGTGACTCAGCAAAAATCATAAGACATTTCTTAAATTGTACAAAATTGATTTTTTTCTCTAAATACACTCTGTTTACCTACCCGAATGTAATTTGTACCCCATTTACTCCTCTCACTTGTATCAATGTGGCTTTTGTGATACCCAGGACAATTAGATTAAGTATATTGCTATTGACACCCAACTACTGAGGTATTAACTATGTGCTTCTGGGAAATAGCATAGGTTTAATAGAAAAAACATGGATTTGGGAGACATTGACTTATGGGGAGATACACAAATCCAAACACACTGAGATTACAATGTGTTTGGATAGATAAGACATGCTCATGAATAACTGTACTACAAAGTCAAGTCTACTAAGGGACATATAGATAAAATCCTGAGGTGTTTCTGAGGAAGTGTGATTAGAGATTGAGAGGGAAGGGCGTTAATGTAAAAGAACAGTAAGCAAAAATCAAATAAACAGAAAAATGTGGAGAGCATACAGGAAAGAGCAAGCAGTTCAGTGTTGTTGTGGTGTGGGCAGTATGAAAGGAAATAGTAGACGATTAGAGAACAATAAATGTAACTTGAATTAAGTGGGCTAATATAGGACAAAGTGTTTTCCAGCTGTAAAATAACTACTTGTATGCCTTCCCCACCCTAATATGTAGGACTCTTGGCTGGAAATATAATTCAACTCACCTTAAGCAAAAAAAGAAAAAGTTTGTATAATAATTGGGAAGTCTGATATAGGCTTCAGGCAGAGCTGATGTCTTGCTCTCCATCTTTTGACTCCACTTGTCTGTATTTAACAGATAGACGTTTTCAAGGGGCAGGCATAATGACTGCCAGCAGCCATGGACTTTTAGCCTTTAGTGTCAAGGAGACCACATGAGTCAGTCTGGAGAAAGACTGATTGACTTGAGTTGATTTAAGTGTCCAATCTTGGTGTAGCCACTGTCATCAGGTGGATGGGTGTGTATTGTTTATAAGTCAGAACAAGTAATGGAAAATCCTTCACAGTCTATCAGAACATTCTGTCAACCACAATAACAGAAAACACCATTGACAATGGGTTGAACATGTAGTGTTTCTTTTTCTCACATAACAAGATGTCTAGAGTGAGGCAGTGACTCAGTGATGTAATGAGAACTTAGGCTTTTGTCTTATGGCTCTACAATCCTTCACTTGTGGCTTTGTGACTCATGGTCTCAAAATGACTGCTGCATCCCTAGACCTCATATCTGTGTTCCAGGTAGGCAGAAAGAGAAAGGATAAAGGGGAGTGACTGTAGATTCTGACGACAGCTACTACCACTGCTACTACTACCACGTGAGAATGCAATCTAATACTCATTCCTATAATCTCGTGGAATTGAGTTTATTCCAAGTTGTGGTAGAATTAGGTCAGTTATCAATACTGTGTTTGCTCCTTTCTTTTAGGTGTGTTCAAATGGCTTTGTGTGTATAAAATTAAACTGTCTCTAAAGTCATTAATTAATTGGTTCTGTACAGTGATTCAACTTAACATAAATTTTTGTGTCCTGCTATTAGTGAAGTAAGTATTGTGCTAGATGCTGGGGCTGCTCAAGAGGTGGTAAGAGATATGATACAGAGCTGAATAGGACCTGAAATTTGTGTTCAGGGAATTCACAATTCAGTGAGACAAGCAGACTTAGACACAACTAAGTATGCTACAGATCGGTTGAAGTGCTAAGTAGAAGCACTAACCACTCACAGAGGAGGAAGGCACTCCTTCTGATTGGTGAGAAAAAGGACAGATTCTTACTTCATTGTTTCCCTAATATCAAGCATGAGTTTTTTACCATTTTTTTCTATGGCAGATATGCATCTAAAATAGCAGTTAGCCTTGAAATGTATAAATTGTCTGAATTTCTGATAAAAGTTACTCCTTTAAACGGGATATTAAAAGTAGAATCACTGGATTATAAAGTTTTCAGATTGCTTTTTGGAAGGTTATATTCATTTAAATTCTCACTAATAGATGAGGGATCCTCTCATCACACCATTTCAAATACTGAGAAATAACTCCTTTTAAAAAGCATGGCATATTTATGGTAATCAGTGACATTTCATTATACTTTATATTTCTTTGATTAGTAGTGAAGTAGAAATTATTTTTTTATAAAAGCCAATTTGTATTTCTTCTCTGAAGAATTGTTCTCTGAACTTTGCCTGAGTATTGATTTCTTAGTATTTTTCTTATCAGTTTATATGAGTTCCTTATAAAACATTTGCCTTTTGCTTCAAAGGTGCTTTCTATTATCAACAGGGGAGTGGGAGGGGGAGAGAGGGGGAAAAGATACAGAGAATAAGTAGCATAGATGGTAGGTAGAAAATAGACAGGGGGAGGGTAAGAACAGTATGGGAAATGTAGAAGCCAAAGAACTTATATGTACGACCCATGGACATGAACTAAAGGGGGGTAATGTGGGTGGGAGGGGGTGTGCAGGGCAGAGGAGAGTGAAGGGGGGCAAATGGGACAACTGTAATAGCATAACCAATAAAATATATTTTTTAAAAAGGTGCTTTCTAAATTTTTTTCCACCCACCCATCAATTTTTACCAAGTTTCTAGATTTATACTGCCTGGGATGGCAACCCCCTTCTTGTGTGAATGCTGTCAAAGCTTTTATTTCTTCAAGCAGAAGCAGTGCTGATCCTGCCGAAAGATCTAATCGGTGTGATAGAAGTGGCACTGATAAGGGGAGAAGAGTATTGGAACCCATGCAGAATTAAGGGGGGAGTGGGCAGCAAGGGGAAAGGATAAAGAATTCATCGCCATTGATGATGGGAGGAGGAAGCTAAGAGGCAGAAGGAGATGGTGGCCTGGTACAGGGGTCATCTTGGTTGTCTTCTGAAAACTTGTATTCAGCCTTTCTGTGGGACCTGTCCTCATAGCATTTCCTCTCTGTTGCATTAATCAAGTTGCCGTGTGACGTGGCACGTAAAATGGCAGTCCAAATGCCATCTGTGTCTGCTCGGGTCCTCACCGCCTTCGCTGTTCCGTCTTGTTCCTCTTAACACTGACTGTGTTTGCTTACTTCTGCTCACTGTGCCATGCTGCTGAAGAGCCAGGCCTTAGGATTTCTTGTAGTAGGTTTTTTTCTGCCAGATGTTCTTATTCCTTTCTTGAAAAATAAAATAGCTCTTATTAACACCTGAGTTAATACCCAAAGCATTAGGTGTTGAAGGAATATTAGTGGCTAAAAATCACTTTAAAGTTCTCTCACTTCATGATCTAGTCATACTTTTTAATTTAGGTACCTAGAGCAGTGATTTTCAACTGGTGTACTGCAAGAATTTTAAAACATGCAATACCTGAATATTTGGTCAGGGGCACTGACCTCTTTTCCCTTAGATTGTCAAGTTTAGAAGTGACAACAGCCAACATAACAGTTGCCATCTGGTGTGAATGAATCAAAATTGTGCCTATTTTTTGTCAAATCAGCAAAAATATATATATTTTTTGTGTGCCACAAAATTTTAGTAATTCGTTTATTTGTGCCATGAGGTTAAAAATCGCTGATCTAGAGCATTTTAAGAAAGAAGAAAGGTCCAGGAATTAATATTAGATTAGCCGTCCCCATTAGAACTGTTTTAGAGCCATAGGACTAATCGCCTTAGGTGGTGAAGTGCTGTTACCTCCAGTTTACCTGCGATCCCAGGCCGGCCTGACTCCAGAGCTGACATCATTCTTTATCATTCTCTTCTCTCTGCCTTCCCATGCATAGAGACAGGGACATGCACCGTCAGGGCAAAGTTTGAGACCAGAGCAGTTTAAGTCAGTTTCAGGAAGGTGGAGTACTAGAATCCTTCACCCCTGCATGTAAACATGAAATCTCATCTCATCTCATCTCATCTCATCTCATCTCATCTCATCTCTTCTCTTCTCACCTCACCTCACCTCACCTCACCTCACCTCACCTCACCTCACCTCATCAGAATTGACCTTGCCAGCTTTTCCATTACCTGGAAGAAACAGTTTGATGGATGCAGACTCTTTCTTGACGAACTGAGTCAATGCAACATAAGTCACCTCTGTACAACATATGAGCAATGTCAAAGGGTTAGACAAGCTGTACCAGTACTTCTGTGTTGGCTATGGAGATTGACCACTCACCGAATGACTGGCTACTGTGGAATTTTTCTAAGGGCCTAATATAAAAGAAACCTTTTTTATAGGTTCATTTTTTCCCCTCTTAAAGATATCTGTTCTTTTTAAATTTAATTGTTAATTTTTTTTTTTTATTTTTAGAGATGGGGAAGGGAGGGAGAAAGAGAGGGAGAGAAATGTTGATGCAAGAGAGAAACATCGATTGGTTGCCTCTCGTATGCACCCCATCTGAGGACCAAACCCTCAATCCAGGTAGGTGCCCTGACTTGGGAATCGATCTGGCCTTTTGCTTTGTGGAATGACGCCCAACCAACTGAAGTGCACCGGTCAGGGCTAAAAGAAATTCTCAGCAGTAAGATATCAGTTTTCCCATGAAAAAATAGGGTTTAATTGGCCACATCTTTATAAATCTTATTTAATTTTAACTAACTATAGCTACCATTTATGAGCACCTGCTGTGTATTAGGAACTATGCTTTTTTAAAAAATTTAATCTTTATTACATTTTTTCCCATTACCTCTAGTTGTCTTATGCCCCCCCCCCCACCCCCAGGAGCTATGCTTTTTGTATATTCTGTTTTAATTCTCACAACAAACTTTGGAAGCAGATATTATTCCACTTTTATAGAAGAGGAAACTGAGGCATGACAGGAAAAATAATTTCCCCAAGATTACATGCTTAGAAGGCAGCGAAAGCTGGGATACACAACCAGCTTTAATTCAGAAGCTTATGCTCCAAAGAGTCATCCATGAAAATTCAGATTTTAAAAAAGTTTGAGAATACTAAACCCAATACAATAGTCAACATATTGTTTAAAGAAGTATGGTAAGACTATCTGCTATAAGAACAAAGTAATAATGGTTTTGAGAATAAAGGCTGCTTCTTGGTGGGGATGTGTAAAGAGAGAAAGGATGGGATCAGAAAGGAGCACACAGCTAATTGGTTTAGTTCTTAACTTGGATGATTGGTTTGCATGTATATATTTTTTATACATATTATAAGACAACTTTTAAAAGTTTATGTTTGTATTATGTTCCATTGTCATTCATTTCACTTTCATAGGAACTTTGATAAAGCAGGCACTAAAATTCAGAGTTCAGAGTTTTTCCTACATATGAAACGTATTATCTTAATTTAGGCTCTGATGACAATATGCAACCACTGGATTTGACTGCCATTAATGATTCTTTAGAAAAGAGGTGTCTTGGTGTTTTTCTAGGTCCTTATATTTGTGCCTACCTGACTGTAATACTAATTTCTTCAAAAAACAATGGCCAGTTTTACCTTGATTGTTCTGTTGCAGAAGGACTTTGTGTGTATTCATTTTCTTTTTAATTGCAGAAAATTTGAAACATAAAACTTGAGAGAATAGTAGTGCCTTGAAACCCCCTTGTGTCACCCAGTTATGAACTTACGGTCACTGTTGTTTCATCTGCATTTAGTTCATCCACAGCCCCCCTCCCCAGGTTATTTCAAATCGGATTCCAGATATAATTTTATTATATGATAATGAAATATAAGATCTCTCTTTTTAAAACCCTAACTATAATATTGTTACACCTGATTAATATCATCCGATGTCTGATCTGTTCAACATCTCCTTGACTCTCAATTGTTTTTACAGTTGGTTTGTTGAAATCAGGATCCAAACAAGGTTCACACGTTGCAGAGAATTTTTGATGATAATATCTTAGTCTCTCTTAATTGGTAGGAGAGTCAAACCCCCAAAATTTCCTTTTTAGGAGTGAAACGTTAATGATTTACACTCATAAGCTTGGTATTGTTATTAACAGTGTCATAGCCGTCTTTATTTCCTCCACAGCTTCTTAACATGGTGCTACACAGCTCAGCTCTCAGAAAATGTACTCTTTTAAAGCAAAAGTTGACACATTTTTATTAAATGGACAGATAGTAAATATTTTAGGTTTACAGGCTATATGGTCTCTGTCACAGATACTCAACTCTGTTGTTACAGCGTGAAAGTAGCCATAGACAATATATAAATGAATGAGGTGACTGTTTTCCAATAAAAGTTTATTTTTAAAAACAGGTGGCCAGCCCATGATTTTTCTACCCCTATTCTATAGCATTGGTTCTCCACAATGTATTTTGAAGACCACCCAGGTTAATCGCTAGTATGAAACTTCACAAACCACTTTTGACACATTTGGTCAGTCACAGCACCTTCTCCATACACTGCAAAAAAATTTTTTTTGCACTTCAGTTGCATTTCTACATTTCTTGAAATCATAAAGCATAATATGCTGAAAATGTTGCATATTTTCTTCCATATTCAATATTAAAATGGCTACACAAAAATTCACCAATTTTGATAAGCTTTTTTAAATGCATGATGATAGGACAGCTGTCACAATTCAGTCTAGCAAAATTGGTTCAAATGAAGTTAAAGACAACTAAGCGCTATTAGAGCCATCTTATGGAAAAAAGCAAACAAACTTTTTGGCCAACCTGCTATAAGGACATAGTGCATAATGCCTAGCACAAACCAGTAGAAATTGTAGTCACTGTCATTACAAAGACCAGGAGTGAGTTGTAGACCCATGAATTTCAACCTTTCTTTTTCCTAAACAAGAAAATCCTGTTTTCAAATAAAATCTCATTTGAAACTACACACACACACAAACACATACATATATATACGTATATGTATATATAAAATACATAAAAGTAAAACTGTGGGTGAGGTGGGTGGTAAAGGTGGACTGTACCCTTATCTCACCTGATCTTTGCAGTAACCTTACAAATTAGATTTTATCATCCTTAGGGAGAAGTAGTTGGTCAAAATCACTGAGTTAGTAAATGGGATTGTTTGACTTTTTATTATTGAGATTAGGAGTTCTTCATATGTCCTGAATATTAGTCATTTGTCAAATATGTTGTACAGATATTTTTTCTAGTCTGTGACTTGCCTTTTCATGTTCTTAATGTTTCGTGGTGTCTTGATGAGCAGAAGTTTTAAAATGAAGTCAATTTATCAGTTGTTTTCCTTTATGGTTATTGTTTTCTGTCTAAATTTATGATGCATCTTGAGGTTTTGTAGAGGGTGTGAGGTGTAAGGATTTAGGTTTATTTCTTCCATATGGATATCTAGCTAGTTTTCAACCATTTGTTGAAAAAGACTTTCCTTTCATTGGACTACTTTGGTGCTTTTATAGAAATTCAGATAACTATATAACTGAAGACTTACATCTATGTTCTCTGTTAGAGTTCATTAGTCTGTTTGTTTTTCCTTATGCCTGTCCCACAAATATCTTGACTAGTAGCTTCATAGTAAGTCTTAAAGTCAGGTACCTTTTTTTTTTAATTTAAAAAAATTTTATTTTTATAGTTTAAAATTAAAAAAATTTCAATTACAGTTGACATTCAATATTATATTAGTATCAGTGGTACAGCATAGTGGTTAAATGTTTATATAATACACTGAACATTTATATAATACACAGAATGATCCCCCTGGTAAATCTAGTCACCCATCTGGTTCCATAGATACCATAGTTATTACAATATTACTGGCTATATTCCCCTTGTTGTACTTTATATCCCCATGACTTTCGTGAGTGTCAATTTGCACTTCTCAATCCATTCATCTTTTCCATCCGGCTCCCTAACCTCCTTCCCATCTGTCAACCATCAGTTTGTTCTCTGTATCTATGAATCTGTTGCTGTTTCATTTATTTACTTTTTTAGATTACATATATAAGTGAAATCGTGTGGTATTTGTCTGTCTTTCTGACTTATTTTGCTTAGCGTAATACCCTGCAGGTCCATCTGTGTTGTTGCACATAGTAAGATTTCATTCTTTTTTATGGCTGAGTAATATTCATACACACACACACACACACGTGTGTGTATATGCATACACACACACCCCACATCTCTTTTTCAATTATCTGTTGATTGACACTTAGGTTGTTTCCATATCTTGGCTATTTTATGTGAACTGTCGTTTTGTTTCTTGTTATTGCTTTTGTTTTAGAGTCTGTTTTGTCTGATACAGGTATTGCTACCCCAGGTTTTGGGGGTTTTTTTGTTGTTGTTTCATTTGCATGAAGTATCTTTTTCATCCCTTTACCTTTCAGTCTGTGTGTGTTTTCAATATAAAGCAGCTCTCTTTTAGGCAGCCTACGTATGGGTCTTGTTTTCTTGTCCATTCAGCCACCTTATGTCCTTTGATTGGAGCATTTAATCTATTTACATTTAAACTAATTGTTGATAGGTGTGTAGCTATTGCCATTTCATTATTTATATTTTTGATCTCTTTATTTTTCTTCTGAAAGAAATCCCTTTAGTATTTCTTAAAATACTGTTTTGGTGATGATGGACTTCTTTAGTGTTTTCTTATTTGGGGAGCATTATGTCTCCTTCAATTCTAAATGATAGCCTTGCAAGGAATCTCAGTTGTAGGTTCTTGTTTTTCATTGCTTTTGAGTATTTTGTGCCAGTCCCTGTAGCCTGCAAAGTTTCTGTTCAGAAATCAGCTGACAGTCTTATGGCGCTCCCTTGTAACTGACTGCTTTTCTATTGCTGCTTTTAAGATTCTCTTTGTCTTTAACCTTTGGCATTTTATTTTTTCTCTTTTTAAATATATTTTATTGAATATGCTATTACAGTTGTCCCACTTTCCCTCCTTCATTCCCCTCCACCCTGCACACCCTCTCCCACCCACATTCTCCCCCTTTACTTCATGTCCATGTGTCATAAGTTCTTTAGTTTCTACATTTCCCATACTATTCTTGCTCTCCCCCTGTCTGTTTTCTACCTACCATCTATGCTACTTATTCTCTGTACCTTTTCCTCCTCTCTCCTCCTCCCACTCCCCTGTTGCTAACCCTCCATGTGATCTCCATTTCTGTGGTTGTGTTCCTGTTCTAATTGTTTGCTTAGTTTGCTTTTGCTTTTGTTTTAGGTGTGGTTTTTAATAACTGTGAGTTTGCTGTCATTTTACTGTTCATATTTTTATCTTTTTTTCCCTAAGATAAATCCCTTTAACATTTCATAAAATAAGGGCTTGGT
>PVIA01012069.1:0-40180 GCA_004024845.1 Tonatia bakeri | reverse complement strand
ACAAAACAAAGAAACAAGCAAAATATAGTCAAAGACACTAAATAGAGGACAGGCTGACAGTGACCAGAGGGGAGACGGGAGGGAATTTCAGGGGAGAATGGGAAGGGTTTACAGGAACAAATATAAAAGACACATGGACAAAAACTAGGGGTGGGGTGGAAATGGGAGGGAGGTGGGAAGGGATGAGTGGGTGGGCTGGAATGGGATTAAAGGACAGAAAAATGCACTTGAACAATGATTAAGATAATTTTTTTTTTTAAATCAACTTTGTTCACCCACAGGTACATTCCTGATGGTCTTTGGCTGAAGCGCATTGACACATGCCAAACATGTTCCCACTTTAAGGCCTTTGGTATGCTGTCTGCTTTGTCCACACCTTGCTTCCCCTAGAATCTGCGTGGCTCATATTATGTGGGTCTGCTCAAATATTACTTCTTTAGAGAGGACTTCTCTTATTACTCCCTTTAAAGTAGTCTTTATATTAGCTTGATAGGGTTGCCATAACACATACCACAGAATGGGTGGCTTAAACAACAGATACTATTTTTTCACAGTCTAGAGCCTAGGAGTACAAGGTCAAGGTGTTGGCAGGGTTGGTTTCTTTCTGAAACCTGTCTACTGGGCTTGCAAGTGGCTGCCTTCTCTCTGTCCTCACATGGTTGTCCTTCTGTGTGTGTTGTCTGTGCCCTAAACTCTTGTTTTAATAAGGACACCAGATATATTGGATTGGGGCCCACCTTAACTACTTCATTTTAACTTATTTACCTTTTTAAAGGCTCTGTCTCCAAATTAGTTGCATTCTAAGGTACTGGGATTAGGGCCTCAACATATGAATTTTGGGGCACATAATTTAGCCAATAAAAGTCTTTATCCACATCTCTCTTACCTACCACATTTTTCCTCTTCAAAGCACTGTGACCCAATGTTTTATTAGTCATTTATTTGTTTACCATCTGTTTTTCCTCAAGGCAAAGAATTGCTCAGCAAATATTCCATGTGCTGCCTTCCATTTCCAGTTAGGTGGGGATATGTGATTAATTTGAGTGAATGTCCTGCAATGAAAAGTAATGTAGATCTCTCTTAGGCCAAATCATTTCCTTGCCAGTGCATGACTCACTATCCTCCTTTCTCTTGCCGTAGCAGCTAATGATGTCACAGATGGTGCAGGCTTCATAATTCATCGCATTTGAAGGCACTGTATAGAATGGAGCTTTCCACCAACCCACTTTGGAGATTTGCATGAGCAAACAAATCATGTTAAGCCACTGAATTTTGAGAATTCTTTTGTTACACAGTATAACCTAATGTATTCTGATTAGTACATCTTCACTAGAATATAAACTCCAAAAAGGCGGGGATTTAGCCTGGATCCTTAGTGTCTCATGGAAGTAAGTAAGCAGTAATTGTTTATGGAGTAAATCAATGGGCCAGGCATAAGACCGTGAAGTTGCCGTGCCCAAATTAATACAAGATAGATCAAAGAGATGAAACTGATCCCAGAGCCTGGGACTGAAGCCTTGGCCACATTCCCTTTATCCTGACCACTGTCTTATTCCAAATCTAGACTATGCCAAGAATTTGACATGAGTACTCTTGAAAGCTTTGTAACAATCATAGTTTGTGATGAGAGTTCTAATGTTCCTATTTTACGGATGCTGGGACTGAGGCTTAGAAAGTTTCATCAACTTGCATGAGGCCATGTAACTCATACAGTGCCTACCACAATCCCATCAGTGGATGCTGTGGCAGACACGGATGGTTACAGCAAATAAGCATTCCCTTCTACATCTCATGCATACAAAGTTCTGATTTTGTTCGGGTCTTCAGTGACTTCTGTGGTCACAGAAGAGTGTCCTCCCTCAGTCCTGAGAACAAATTCTGATTGGCTTAAGCCAATCATGGAAATTTTATTTCCTTTTAGGGATTGCTTTGGATCTGCACATGTGACCTAGTCCGGGCAATGGAACTTGAAGAGAGAGCTGATGGGAGGGTTTGGAAATGGTTTTAACTTTATGACATAAAAGAATGTTCCTTTAGTAGATATTAGTTGTGGTAATCATTACTGACTGCCATTTGCCAAATGTTTCAGGGACATGTAGAGTTTCCTATGTTGGTTTGGTAAATTGGTGATCCTGTGTAACTGTTTCTGGCCAATGGTTTGTGAGCAAGAGACATGTCATTTAAGGCCAGACCATTTAACTGTAGAGATAATATACTATAGAGCTCTCTTTCTTCTCTAGCAGGAAGTTGGAAATGTTAGGAATGGCAGTCTTTCCATCATCCTGGATCCCTGATGATTATAATGCCAACTCACAGTGGACGTGGAGTATGAGTGAGAAATAATCTTGGATTTTGTTAGTCATTGAGATTTGGAGGAAGTTTATTACTGTATAGTAGCAAATAGCCTATCTGGAGTAATGCAGAAATTAGTTATGAGTGATGCTGTTGTAATTAAAAATAAAAACACATGGCATTGGCTTAGACACAGAGCAAAGGGATCAAGAAACCTTATTTGAGACCGGAAGGATGGAAACTGTTGACTAAGATACCTTGGAAGATAGATAATGTATTTAATGAATGTGCAGCTTTAGGGTAAGCAATTGGAATACAAGACATTAGGGGTGAATGTTGGCCAAAGTTGGCTAAAAACTGGGAATGCCTTTGAGAAACAGACCCATTAGAACTCAGCTTTTGACAAGGATAAAATCAAGGACATATCACTAATGAAATCATTATAACCATTGTTAAAATCTGAGTGAACTAAGTTACTCCCAGAAAATCCGTAAGATATTCCAGGTAGACAAAATGGCTCAGCGAATGAGAGAGGAAGACTGTGGCTCTCCGTGGATGTGTAATAGACTTTAAGGTGCATGCAATGACAGAGAGAAGGAGAAAAACAGTGACAGGTAGTGAGTGAGGGAGAAAGAGCAGGGATGGGGAGGGAGGAGGGTGGGAGCATCTTGAACAGAATGTGGATGTGGTTTTTTTGGCACATGAAATTGACTAAGAATCTTTGGGTCTCAAATTTTGAGAGACAACAAGCAGGCTGAGAAAAATGTTCATTTGCCAGGGAGGGCACATCTTTCAGTGCCACCTCAGATGTAATCAAGGAGCATAATGAAAAAGGTATCTCCCTGGAGATTGAAGACATGACCACTGAGAACAAAGATTTGGGGAACTCCTCCTCCAAGTAGCTGATTTGGTGCTAATAAAAGAATTCTCCCCATCTATAAGATAGGAGGCCTGTGCAGATTCTTCTCACTGGATTTTAGAAATGGTACAGACCAGTGATTTTTGTGTGTCTCCCCTTCTTACCCTTCCTGATGAGCATGAAGCATTTTGTCCTATTTCACATGGGTATGTGGAGGATAAGTAATTTGGTTTTTTAGTTCACTTGTCCTGACTTGGGTTCACTCACTTTTGTTTCCTGCTCAGTTCTTGTGTACCTTTGACATTTTGACCCTACAACCTATAATAAGCTATTTGATGACATGAACTGAATTGTACTGCAAGTACAGTGGACCAGGGTTCATTTCACTGCCCAGGGCTGATGCCTGAGTTCTGCAGGTGACTTCACAGCGTCCTTCTGTAGCCTCGGGCTACCATGCTGACTACCCTGTTGCCGCTTAGTCTTTCTCTCCCCACTTTGTGAACCCAAATATTAATCAGCTGCACCTACGGGACTCTATGCTACAGGTTCTACTCTCAGGTATTGATGTTGTCCTGCAGTGTGACCATTCCAAGGCACTCTGATACTTTTCTTCCACTCTAGGGAAGGATGCTGGTCTCAATGCCTAACATAAAGAAACCGTCTGGGGCCAGCCTCCGCCTGACCAATCCTCAGCCCTCCCAGCCAGACCTCTATTACTGCCAAGACGGTAAGAGTGCCCTTGTGGTGGACTACAAGCTGCATTTTTAGGATGTCACCACCCTGGATATTACTTACACACAAAGGTCTGGGCCAAATGCCCCTGCAGAATAAGCCCCTGAAGCTGGATGGCTCATCTTTACCCACTGGGAGCCCTGTAACCATTGTGGGGAGCCAGGTGAGCACAAATACCTGGGACACTGCTACACTGAGGAGCCCCTGGAAAAACCCATGCCCTGTTGGCTCTATCTGAGGACAAAAAAGGAGCAATACAGCTGCATGCATCTTGAGCTGCAGATGGAAACCTGCCTTATACTCTATCACAACTTAAAACTAACCAGCGCTACTTCCTCTTTGACATTTATTAGTTGGGCAAGTTGACCAATAACATGTAGCTCACCTACCCCTTGGCCTCCATCTATAGGTGACTGGACTAGGACATTAACCCAGGCTTTGACCCTCACCCAGGCTGTTTCCTGTGCCCACCTGGAACTGGGGTTTACCTTCCAATGGAAAAGCAGGCTCTGAATCCCAGAATAGCCTTCATGGTCAGTAGGTACAGGAAGGGGTCTCTTCCCTGGCTTGTTCAGATGTTCATTCAGCAAGAATTCTCTGGTTCCCCTTCTGAGCCAGGTGTTGGGTGGTCATGTTGTTAACACAGTGGTCACCAGCAAAGACCTAATCCCTGCCCTCACAGGCTGCTATGATTCAGGGGGAGACCAAATGTAAAACCTAGAGACTAAGACATTCTGGCCCATGCACATGCCAACACAGACACTACTGTGCTTTCTATCTCCTAACTGATACTATTTGTCTACCCAGCATTGCACCAGTGCCACAGTATCTTAATTATACCTTCATAATAAGTCATGCTATCTGGTAGTATAGATTTTCCAACTCTGGTTTTCAAGATAGTATTTGTTACTCTTTGCCCTTTGTATGAAAATTTTGACATCAGCTTCCATTACTAAGGCTTTCTTTAATTTCTCCTAATAATGTGCAGTTATTAATGGAGAGATTTTTACCTATATTTAATTATATTTATTCTTAGGTATTTGATTTTTTATTCTATCATAAACTGTGTCTTTTGAATTTCATCTTCTAGCCCTGGCTGTTGTAGTTCAGTGGATTGAGTGCAGGCTGCGAACCAAAGGGTCATCACTTCGATTCCCAGTCAGGGCGCATGCCTGGGTTGTGGGCCAGGTCCCTGGGAGGGGGCATGTGAGAAGACAACTACACATTGATGTTTCTCTCCCGTTATTTGTCCCTCCCTTCCCCTCTCTGAAAGTAAATAAATAAAATCATTTAAAAATTTTGTCTTGTAATTGTTGATTGTTGGTATACAGAAACATATTTTGTATTTGTATATAATTTTAAATGTATTTTATTGATTATGCTATTACAGCTGTCCCATTTTTTTCTCCCCTTTATTCCCCTGTGCCCTGCACCACCCTCCCACCAGCATTCCCCTACTCTCCTGCCACTTGAGTCGTACATATAAGTTCTTTGGCTTCTACATTTCCCATACTATTCTTAACCTCCCCCTGTCTATTTTGTACCTGCTATTTATGCTTTTTATTCCCTGTACCTCTTTCCCCATTATCCCCCCTCCCACCCCACTGATAACCTTCCATGAGATCTCCATTTCTGTGATTCTGTTCCTGTTCTAGTTGTTTGCTTAGTTTTTTTCTCTAGATTCAGTTGTTGACAGTTGTGTTTGTTGTCATTTTACTTTTCATGATTTTGATCTTCTTTTTCTCAGATAAGTTCCTTTAACATTTCATATAATAAGGCCTTGGTGATGATGAACTCCTTTAACTTGACCTGGGAAGCACTTGATCTGCCCTTCCATTCTAAATGAAAGCTTTGCTGGATAGAGCAACCTGGGAAGAAAGTCCTTGCCTTTCATGACTTGGAATACTTCTTTCCAGCCCCTTCTTGCCCGTAAGGTCTCTTTTGAGAAATCAGCTGACAGTCTGATGGGCACTCCTCTGTAGGTAACTGTCTCCTTGTCTCTTGCTGCGTTTAAGATTCTCTCCTTATCTTTAATCTTGGATAATGTAATTATGATGTGCTTTAATGTATGCTTCCTTGGGTCCAAATTCTTTGGGACTTTGAGTTTCTGGGACTTCCTGGAAGTCTATTTCCTTTGTCAGATTGGGGAAGTTCTTCTTCATTATTTTTTCAAATAAGTTTTCGATTTTTTACTCTTCCTTTTCTTCTTCTGGCACTCCTATGATTCAGATGTTGGAACGTTTAAAGTTGTCCCAGAGGTTACTAAGCCTCTCCTCATTTTTTTGAATTCTTGTTTCTTAATTCTGTTCTGGTTGAATGTTTATTTCTTCCTTCTGGTCCATTCCACTGATTTGAGTCCCAGTTTCCTTCCTGTCACTGTTGGTTCCCTGTCTATTTTTCTTTATTTCACTTTGCATCATAGCCTTCACTTTTGCCTCTATTTCATGATGGTAGTAAACCATTTCTATGAGCACTCTGATTACCAGTGTTTTGAACTCTGCACGGATATGTTATCTATCTCCTCGTTGCTTAGCTCTTTTTCTGGAGTTTTGATCTGTTCTTTCATTTGGACCACATTTCTTTGTCCTGGTGCAAAGGCAGAGCTTTAAGTATTTGCCAGGGAAGGGAAACCCATGTCACTGCATTGTGGTGCTGTAAATGGGGGCAGTTCAAATGGGGAACAATGCCGCTTGCTTGGCTCTTGGCTTTCAGTCACTTCTCCCACTACCACAAGCAAATTGGGCCCTTCTGGTGCTGGCTCCCAGGTGGGTGGGTTCATGTATGTACTAGGACCCTGTGGGTTTCTCCATTGAACTCTCCTGAAAGGTTGGGAGTTTCTCCCACTGCTGCCTCACAGGTGTTTTCAGTCAGAGGTTTTGATTCTTTATTTCCCCGCACTGTAACCCCAAGTTGTATGGTATGTCTCACTCCCCAGTGGTTGCTCTCGGCTTTATCCACACACTAATAAACCACCACCTTGCCATGCATCCTCTCCACTGCAGATGCCCCTCTCTGCCTCTTTTACCAGTCTGGATGAATATTTCTTCTCTAACTCCTTGGTTGTCAGACTTCCATACAGTTCAATTTTCTGGCAGTTCTGGCTGTTTTTCATTTTTAAATTTGTTGTTGTCCTTCTTTTGATTGTGTGAGGAGGCAAAGTATATCTACCTATGCCTCTGTCTTGGCCAGAAGTCTCAGGTGCACAATTCTAAAATACATCATCTGTACACTGTATGTGTGTTCACCACTCCAAGCCAAGTCTCTGTTCATCACTGTTTATCCTTCCTATATCTTCCTGTACCTCCTTCCACGCCCCATTGCCCCAGCAGTCACCACACTGTTGTCCGTGTCCATAAGTTTTTTCTCTTTTGTTTTGCTCAATCCCTCCACCCGCCCAGCACCCATGCCCCTCATACCAGCCAACAGCTGTCAGCCTGCTCTTTATGAGTCTGTTGTTATTTTGCTTGTTATTTCATTTTGTTCATCAGATTCCATATATGAGTAAAATTACATGGTATTTGTCTTTCCCTGACTAGCTTATTTTACTTAGCATAATGCTTTCCAGGTCCATCCATGCTATTGAAAATATAAGATTTTCTTATTTACAGTTGAGTAGTATTCTGTTGTGTAAATTCACCACAGCTTTTTTGTCTATTAATCTACTGATGGATACTTGGGCTGCTTTTCTTGCCTACTGTAAGTAACACTGCAGTGAACACGGGTGCATACATTCTTTGGAATTAGTATTTCAGGTTTCTCTGGATAAATTTCCAGAAGTGGAATCACTGGTCATAAGACAGTTTCATTTTTAATTTTTTGATGTATCTATTTACTGCTTTCCACCATGGCTGTACCAATCTGCATTCCCAACCACAGTGCAAAAACGTGCTCTCTGTTCTCCACATCCTTGACAACACTTGTTTGTTGATTTATTAATGATAGCCATTCCTACAGGTGTGAGTTGATGTAATGATTATAATTTGCATTTCTCTGATGATTAGTGACACTGAGCATTTTTTTCTTATGCCTATTGGCCATCTGTATGTCCTCTTTGGAGAAGTGACTATTCAGGTCCTTTACCCATTTAAAAATTGGATTGTTTGGGGGTTTTTTGGCATTGAGTTTTATACATTCTTATATAATTTGAATATTAACACCTTATCAGATGTATCAGTGAAATATGTTTTCTCATTCAGTGAGTTGTCTTTTCATTTTTTTGATGATTTCCTTTGCTGTGCAAAAACTTTTGAGTTTGATTTAGTCCCAATGTTTATTTTTTTTTAATTCCCTTGTCCAAGGAGATAAATCAGAAAAAATATTGCTTGAAGAAATGTCAGAGATTTTACTGCCTATGTTTTCTTCTATGATTTTTATGGTTTTGAGTCTAACACTTAAGTCTTTAATCCATTTCATGTTTATTCTTGTGTATGACATAAGGTGGTCTGGTTTCATTTTTTTGCACATATCTGTCCAATATTCCTAACACTGTTTGTTTAATAGACTGTCTTTACCCCATTGTGTGTTTTTGTCTCCTTTGCCAAATTTTGATTGACCTTAAAGCCTTGAGTTTCTCAGCTGTCTGTTCTCTTCCATTGATCCATGTGTCTGTTCTTATGTCAGTGCCATGCTGTTTGATTACCATGGCTTTGTAGTATAGTTTGATAGCCAGTATCATTATTCCTCCAACTTTTTTTTTTTCTTCAAGATCACTGTTGCTATTCAGGGGCTTTTGTGGTTCTATATGAATATTGGGAATATTTGTTTTAGTTCTGTGAAATAATCCTTTGTTGTCTTGGTAGGAATTGCATCGTATCTGTAGATTGCTTTAGGCAGTGTGAAAATTTTAATGATGTTAATTCTTCCTGTCCATGAACACTGTATATGCTTCCACTTATTTGTATCTTATTCCATTTCTTTAGTGTCTTACCATTTTCTGAGTACAGGTCTTTTACATTTTTGGTTAAATTTCTTCCTAGGTATTTTATTCTCTTTGAAGCAGTTGTTAATGAGATTGTTTTCTTAGTTTCCATTTCTGCTAGTTAATTATTAATATATAAAAATGCAACTGATTTCTGGACACTAATTTTGTATCCTGCTATTTTACCGAATTTGTTTATTCTAGTAGTTTTTGGTGGACTCTTCAAGGTTCTCTAGAGTATCATGTCATCTGCAAATAATGACAGTTTTACTTTTTCCTTTCAAATTTAGGTGGAAATTTATTTCTTCCTGTTGTCTGATTCCTGTGGCTAGATCTTTCACTACTCTGTTGAATAAGAGAGGTGAACGTGGACGTCACTGTCTGGTTCCCAGTCTTAAGGGAAATGCTTGCCCACTGACTATGCTGTTTGCTGCGGGTTTGTCATACATGGCCTCTGTTATGTTGAGGAATGCTCCCTCTGCTCCCACTTTGCGGAGAGTTTTTATCATAAACAGATGGTGGGTTTTACTGAATGCTTTTTCTGATTCTTCCTGACTCAGTTTTAGAAGACTGTTTCTAGGAATTTATCCACTTTGTCCAAGTTGTCCAGTTTGTTGGCAAATAGTTGTTCGCAATATTTCCTTACAATCCTTTGTATTTCTTTGGTGTCAATTGTTATTTCTCCTCTTTCACTTCTGATTTTATTTGGGTCCTTGATCTTTTTTTCTGGATGAGTCTGGTTAAAGGTCTGTAAATCTTGCTTATCTTTTCAAACAACCAGCTCTTTGATTCATTGATCTTTTGTATCTTTTTTTAGACTCTATTTTGTTTTATATCTGCTCTGATCTTTATTATTTCCTTCCTTCCTCTCACTTTGGGCTTTGTTTTTTGTTCTTTTTCAAGTTCCTTTAAGTGTGAAGTTAGATTGTTTATTTGAGCTTTTTATTGTTTTTGAGATAGGCCTGTAATGCTATGAATTTCCCTCTTAGGATTGCTTTCCCAGTGTCCCTCAGATTTTGGATTGTTGTATCTTCATTTTCATTTGTTTCAAGGTCAGTGGGGCATTATAATTCCCAACTATGACTATATTTCTATCAATATCTCCCTTTATGTCCATCAAGGTTTGCTTTACATATTTAGGTGCTCCTGTGTTGGGTGTGTAAATGTTTACTAGGGTTATATCCTCTCTTGGATGGCTCCCTTTATCATTATTTAGTGTCCTTCATTATCTCTTACTATAGTTTTGGTTTTATAGTCTAGTTTGTCAGATATAAGAACTGCTACCCAAGCTTTTTTTTTTTTCCATTTTCATCAAATATCTTTATCATCCCTTTACTTTTAATCTGTATGTATCTTTCAATCTGAGATGGGTTTCTTGTAGGCAGCATATGTATGAGTCTTGTTTTCTTATCTATTGAGCTACCCTATGTCTCTTGGTTGGAGCATTTAAGCTATTTACATTTAAAGTGATTATTGGCAGATATGTGTATAGTACTGTATTATTATTCCCTTGACCTTGTTTATCTTTTCAAAGAACCATCTCTTGGTTTCCTTGATCTTTTGTGTTATTTTTTTAGCCACTCTTTCATTTATTTCTGCCTTGATGTTTATTATTTCCTTCCTTCTACTCACTTTGGACTTTGTTTGTTGTTCTTTTACAAGTTCCTTTAAGTGTAAAGTTATATTTTTTATTTGAGATTTTTCTTGTTTCTTGAGATAGGCCTGTAATGCTATGAATTTTCTTCTTAGGATTGCTTTCACTATGTTCCATAGATTTTGGATTGTTCTCATTTTTGTTTGTTTCCAGGTATCTTTTTTTTAAATCTCTGCCTTGATCTTGTTAATTAGTTAATTTTTTTAGTAACATGTTGTTTAGCCTCCACATCTTTCTGAGATTTTCAGTTTTCTTCTTCCCATTGACTTCTAGTTTCATAGCAGTATGGTCAAGGAAGATGCTTGATTTCAGTCATCTTGAATTTATCGAGACTTGTTTTGTGTCCTAACATATGGACACAATGTCCCTAAAAAATGTTCCATGTGCACTTGAAAAGGATATATATTCTGCTGCTTTGAAACGCTCCAAAGATGTCATTTAAATCCTTCTGACCTAGTATGTCATTTTAGTCCACAATTTCCTTGTTGATTTTCTGTCTGGAAGATCTATCCGTTGATGTCAATATGGTGTTTAAATCCCCTACTATGAGCGTATTACTGCCGGCCTCTCCCTTTATGTCCATGAAGATTTGTGTTACATATTTAGGTGCTCCTATTTGGGTGCATACCGTGTTTTGCTGTGTATAATGTGCACTTTTTTGCCCAATTTTTTTAGGGAAAAGTAAGGATGCACACTTTACATGGTTGGCATTAATTCTGTATCTGTATAAATGTTAGTTCTTTTATTTATGATTATGCAGTAAAAGTGTAGTTCTAGAAAGTAATAATGATATCCATATGCAAAATAATACCCTGGAATACAATAGTTGGTTTTGTTGAACTTACAAAGAACTTGCAATGAAAGCAGTTTCAGCCAACGATTCAACAAAATGAAACAAAGGGCAGCGTATTATCCACAGAGTAAGATAGATGATATTGATTGTTATCCACTTGATAAGATAGATTATGCTGACTTTATTACCATAGGGTGAACAGCACGTTTCTCTTCATACATTTTAAGCAGGAGAAAAATCCCTTCAAAATTATTGAAATCGTTTTTGTACACTGCCAGCTGTAAGCTAAATATTATTAAATATGCTATAAAGCATGGCAACAGAGCTGCTGAGAGACACTTTGGACCTCCTCCCACAGAGAGTGTCAGAGGCTGTGGAAGCAACAGGAAGAAAAGCTTCTTCAGATGCCAAGACAGAAGAAGGCAATGAGAGGGAAACCCCCAAAATGGCCGGAGGTGGAGCAGGAGGTGAGGACCTGGATTCTGGAGCAGCGTCGACCCAGGATCTCCTTTTCAACCAAGATGGTATAAGAAGAAGGTAAAAGGATTGCACGAGAAAATAACATTGATGATTTCTCAGGGACACCTAAATGGTGCTTTAACTTTATGAAGAAAGAAAGTTTGAGTGTGAGGACATGAACGAAACTTGCCCCAAAATTTCCAGCAGCCTATGAGAATCAAGTTTTGGAATTTCATTCTTACCAGTCTTCAAAAGACTTACAACATTGAGCTGTCCCAAATTGTCAGTGGCATCCCACTCACATTTGATGTGTCATCCAACAGAACTGTGGACATCAAAGGAGCAAAGACTGTGGCTGTTAAAACTAGTGGTCTTGAGAAATCACATTTCACTGTTGTTCTAGCCTGCTGTGCCGATGGGACAAAGCTACCACCTATGGTCATCTTTAGAAGAAAATCATTTCTG
This sequence comes from Tonatia bakeri, assembly GCA_004024845.1. NCBI lineage: Eukaryota > Metazoa > Chordata > Mammalia > Chiroptera > Phyllostomidae > Tonatia > Tonatia bakeri. The sequence continues at coordinate 28,008 of PVIA01012069.1, read as the reverse complement.
AAAGAAAAGTTTCTAAGCGGAGTTGTCCACGTGCATGAAAAAGGATGGATGAATGAAAAAGGCATGAAAATCTGGTTTAACAAAGTCTTGTCACAAAGGCCTGGAGGGTTACTTTAAAAACCAGCATTGATTGCTTGTTTTTGATCACTTCAAAGCCCATGTTACACAAAGTGCAAAAGTAATCACAGCAGACTTGAAAACTCAACTTGCTGTGATACCTGGTGGGCTGACCAGCCAATTGCAACCTCTTGATGTGTCAGTAAACAAGCCGTTTAAGGCCATAATGAAGAGAGTGGATGTCATGAGTGCCGTCACCTGGTAATGATTTAACACCTACAGGCAGAATCAAGAAAGCATCCATCACCCAGGTTTGTGATTGTATCCTAAGATTGTGGAACAAGGTCAAGGAGGAAGTGGTTGTGAAATTATTAAAAAAATGTGGGGTCAGTAATGTTATGAATGGAACTGAGGATGAAGAAATGTGCTGGGATGAGGAAAGTGGCTCTTCACAAGACACCTGTAATGTAGAAATTGAAGAAGATGATACTTCTGATAATGACAGTGACAAAGAGTTCTTGGCCTTCTATCTTATATAAATATAAGTTTGTTACTGGTACATACAATTTCTTGTACCTTGTATCTGATCATGTGTTTTGTAATTTTTTGTTACATAAAATTTCTTATACCATAACGTTCAAAAATAAATGCTAAAATTTCTTTGTAATACAAAAAAACAAGTATCTAAATATAAATAAATACTTAAATAAATAAATAATTGAATTAAAAATTAAAACAGATTTTTTTCCTGAAAGTTTGGGCCCAAAATGTGGGTGTGCATTGTACACCACAAAATACAGCGAATGTTTACAAGGGCTATATCTTCTTGTTGGGTTGCTCCCTTTATCATTATGTAGCATCTGTTTTTGTCTCACTATAGCCTTTGTTTTAAAGTCTACTTTGTCAGATACAAGTATTGCTACCCCAACTCTTTTAAAATTTCCACTTGCATGAAATATTTTGTCCATCCATTCACTTTTAGTCTGTGTGTATCTTTCCTTCTGAGGTAGGTCTCTTGTAGACAGCATCTACTTGGGTCCTTTTATGTTATCCATTCAGTTACCCTCTGACTTCTGATTGGAGTTTTACACCATTTACATTTAAAGTGGTTTTTGATAGGTGTGCATTTGTTGCCATTTTATTCTTTTAATGATGTTCCTCTCCTTCTCCTCCCTATCTGCTCCTCCTCCTTCTTTTTCTTCTTCCTCTTCCTCTTCTGGAAGACCCTTTAACATTTCTTTTAACACTGGTTTGGTGGTAACAAACTCCTTGAGCTTTTTCTTGTCTGTGAAACTCTTTATTTCTCCTTCAATTTTAAATGATAGCCTTGCTGGATAAAGTAGTCTTGGTTGCAGGACCTTGCTTTTCATCACTTAATATTTCATGCCAATCCTTCTGGCCTGAAATGTTTCTGTTGAGAGATGAGCTGATAGTCTTATGGGAGCTCCCTAGAATGTAACTGTTTTTCTCTTGTAGTTTTTAACATTTTCTCTTTCTCTTTAACCATTGCCATTTTAATTATGATGTATCTTAGTATGACCCTTTTGGGTCTATCTTGTCTGGGACTCTGTGAGCTTCCTGGATTTGTGTGTCTTTGTTTTTATACCAGGTTAGGGAAGTTTTTGTTCATTATTTCTTCAAATAGGTTCTTGATCCCTTGTTCTCTCTCTTTCCCTTCTGGTGCCCCTGTGGTGCAGATGTTGTTACACTCCACAGTGTCCCAAAAGTCCCTTAAACTATTCTCACCTTTGTGAAATTCTTTTTTCTGTTTTGCTGCTCTGATTGAGTGTTGTTTTTTCCCCTCCCTCGTCTTCAGAATCACTGATTTGGCCCACTGCTTCATCCAATCTACTATTTATTCCTTCCATTGTATTCTTCATTTTAGATACTGTATTCTTTGTTTATGATTTGTCCTTTTTAATGGCTTCCATACCTTTTTTTCTTGTGTTCAGCATCCTTATAACCATTACTTTGAACTCTATGTCTGATAAATTGCTTGCTTCCATTTCATTTAGCTCTATTTCTGGAGATTTCTCCTGTTCTTTTATTTGAGGTCTGTTATTTTGGCTGCCTCTGTGTGTTTGTTTTACATATTAGACAGATATGCTATGCCTCCCAGTCTTTGTGGGGGTTGCAGAAGGTGTCCAGTGGGGCCCAGTGGTGCAGTCTTCTTTATCACCTGAGAGAGGTGCTGCGGGAATGTCCCTTGGGTGGGGTTATGAGGGCCCTCCTGTTGTAACTGAGTCTTCATTGCTATTGGTCCATTTGTACATGGGACTGACCCTCAGTCTGGCTGATTCTGAGGCTCAATGCTGACCACAGAGTTCGACCTGCTGTACAAGTGCTAACCACATAAAACAGAATTTGCCTCAGCTGGGTTTGGTGCCTGCTGAGATCTCCTTTTGGATATGCTGCTTGTGAAGCTTATTGGATCCTGGTCTGATGTCTGAAGCTAGCCTCTGGATCTCTGGTTCCCTGGTTCTGGACCTCTTCGGGGAGACTCTGGTGCAGGCCAATGAAAGATGCTGATTGAGACTGGCCCTTGGCAGCTTGTTTGGAGCTACAAGTGATGCACAGTTTGTGACTGCCTCTGCTGGGCCTGGGGATGTGCAAGATCCAGCTGCACACCAAGGCTGGCTCTTACCAGCACCAGACTCAGAAGTAAATTCTCAAGGCACCCCTCCATGAAATCCACCCTCCCTTGCCTCCTCCTGCTGGCTGCCTATTAGGCTCAGTCATGTAAAAGAGCTTCTGGCTGTACTCCTCAGTAGGGCATAAGCTCCACTGGGTGGGATGAGAGGGATTCCAGGGGGTGGGCTGTACTGCACTAGGGGAATGCTCCACCCAAGAAAGATGGATGGTGTCTGGGGTATGGAAGAATGCCTCAACAGAGGTATTTTGATAGCTGTCCCTTTAGCTCCATCCCCAGATCCACACTCTCCTCAGGGGACTCTAGTCTGCTCTGCCTTCCCTCCTCCAGAGCCCAGGGTGAGTGACTGTGAACAAAATTTTGTTCATTGGCCCTTTAAGAAGGTGCCTGTGTCTCTAGTGGACTCTCTCCACTACGTGGTGTACAGAAACCTTGCTGCTTTGCACAGCCAGATGTTATGTGGGAACCTCTTCCTGGCTCCGGGGCTTTAGGCTGGGGAACCAATCTTGGGATTTAGACCCCACACTTCTCGGGAGAACCCCTGCAGCTGAGGTATTCCTCTGGAGCCTCAGCTGTTGCCAGTAGTAATGGGGCTGTCCCCTCTTGTGTCTCTGCCCTTCCTACTAGTCTCCATGTGGCTTCTGTAAATTCTTGGCTATAAGGCTTCACTTCAGCTAGACTTCAGTTGTTTATTCAGGATAATTATTTTGTAATTTAGATATAATTCCAGTTTTGTCCTGGAAGGAGGTGAGTGTAGCTTTCACCTACTCTGACACCATCTTGGATCCCTATGTGTGCAGACTTTTAATTACAGATTTAATTTCTTCAACAGTAAGTGTAGAACTGTTCAGATTATTTTTTGTGCTAATATTGAATGAGTTTTTAATGGATTTACCTATTTCACCTAAATTTTCAGAAGTTTTAGCCAAAATTTGTTTGTAATATTCTCTATCAGTTTATGCATCTAAGATCTGTAGCAGTAGCTCACTTTTCATTACCGATACTGGTTTTGCAGTTCCTTTCTCTATTTTCTTGATCAGTCATGGTAGGACTTCATCAACTTCACTCATATTTTTAAAGAACCAAACTTCGGTCTTTTGATTTTTTTATTGTACTTTCGTCTCTTATCCAGTTGATTTCTGGTATTTGAAATGCTTGGTTGGATCTCTAGTTTTTATCCTTTTTTCCCAAAATATGTAATCAGGCTAAATTTCTCACTAAGCACAATATACCTCATCTCACAAGTTTTGATAAGTTATATTTTCATCTTCAGTCAGTTAAAAATAATTTATATTTTCAATTATGATTTCTTTTTTCACTCATTGATTATTTAGACATTTCACTGTACAATTTTCAAGTATGCAGGAGCATTCTTACGCTTTGTCATATGTGGCCTGCTTAATTCTAAAGGTGAAAAATGTGATTAATTCCTTTAACATTTGTGGCCTGGAATATGGCCAGTTTTGACATGTGAATGTGAAAAGAATGTGTGTTCTAAAGCTGAGTGCCGTGTTCCACACCCAGGGTGAGGCAGAAGTGTGTTTACAGTTGTTCATGTGGAAAATAATACAATGATTAACAAATAATAATATAGAAATAAACTCTGTGTTTTGTGCACTCACAACTGTAAACCTTTCTTTGTCCCACCTTGTGTATGAGTTGGATCAAGTTTATATCACATGGTTCAAACCTTCTCTATCATTACTAAATTTTCATCTGCACGTTTCATTGTGGATTTGTCCACTTTAACACTTAGTACTCTCAGGTGTTGCTTTATATATTTTTAGGTTTGTGTAAACTTAGGATTATTATATCTTCCTATTGAATTGACCATTTAATAAAATGTTTCTTTTAGTCTCCTTTAATAATGTTGACCCTATTTTACTTTCTATTATTAATATAGCTACTATGCCAGTTTTCTTTTGGTTATTATTTGCATTATATTTTTTCATATTTTTACTTTCAACTTTTCTGTATTCTTTTATTCAAGATGAGTGTCTTTTAAGCACTATATATCTAGGTATTTGCTTTTGTGTTAAGCTTGAAAACCTTTGTCTTTTAATTGGTATATTAGTTCATTTGCATTTAATGTAATTTAATATAGCTGGGTCTAAAATATTTCTATTTTTTTACTTGTTCTGTCTTTTCTTTGGTTCTTTTTTTCTTGCTTTAGGATTCACCAAATATTTAAAAAATTATTTTTCCATTTCTCCCTCTAGTACCTTATTAGATATGCATTCTGTTGTTATTCTTTTATAATTTGCTTTAGAAATTACAACATTAATTCTCACGCATTAGGATACAATATAAATTTGTGCTTGTATCATTCCCTATGCAATGCAGAGAACTTAATAACCTTGTAGCTCCTTGTATTTCTCTTCCATCTGCTGTGCTGTGGCTATCAGGTATTTTTTTTATTCCATGTATATTTTAAGCTCCATGAGACATTATTTTAAAACACTCTCTATATTAATTTAGTTTTACTCACATTTTACTTTTCTAGTGCGTTTTTTTGTTTGTTTTTTTTTTTACCTGCACTACATTCCTTCTATTTGGGGTCATTTTCCTGCTGCCTGGAGAATTCTCTTCAGTATTACTTTTAGTGTGCTCCACTGTGGCGAATTCTCTGTTTTCATTGGAAAATATCTTTATTTTTGCCTCCATCTCTGAAGGATTTTTTCATTGTAGTATATAGAATTCTATATATAGAGTTCTAGATTGGCAGTCATTTTCTGTTAGTGCTTTAATGATGGCCTCCCATTGTCTTCCAGCTTCCATTATTTCTATCAAGTTAATGTGAGTGCTTTGATTGTTGCTTTGAAAGTAATGTATCTTTTTCTTCCCTGGCCATTTTTAATATTTCCTCTTTGGTTTTTAGTAATGTTTTCTTGTAAAGTGCTTAGGTTTGGTTTTCTTTATATTTATCCTGTGTGGGGTTTGAAGATTTTTTTGTTGGTTTTTGTCTTTTATTAACCCATATGTCTTTTAGTTTTTGTCTTTTATTAACCCACTTGTCTTTCATTTTATTGAAGCAACAGGTTAGACAACATTTGCCACAATAATGTCTGTCGAAGTGGCTGGCCGTAAAAACTCCAGCACCACATTCGTCAGAAGGGCACTCCTGACAAAGGCAGCTGATTTTGTTATTCTCGTCCACTTTGTAGTGTTTCAGGACAGCCAACTCAGCCGTCTTTCTCTTACGCTTATTCTTCTTGGGAGTAGTGTAAGACGACTTCTTCCTTTTCTTAGCACCGTCACAAAGTCTCAAGACAAGATGAAAAGTGGGCTTCTTTTGAGTGCTATGGCCATGTAAAGTATTGTGTTGGCCGAAAAGCTCATTTGTTTTTTTCTGTAAGATGGCCGTAAGTAGCATTTAGTTGTCTTTAACTTCATTCAAAACAGTTTTTAAAGATTGTATTGTGACAACTGTCACATCAGTGTGCATTTCAAAAAACATCAAAATTGGTGAATTTTGTGTAGCCATTTTAACATTGGAGATGGAAGAAAATACACAACATCTTTGGTATATTATGTATTATTATTTCAAGAAAGGTAAATCCACAACTGAAATGCAAAAAAAAAGATTTGTGCAGTGTATGTAGAAGTTTCAGTGACTGACTGATCAAATGTGTCAAAAATGGTTGTGGCATTTCATGCTGGAGATTTCTTGTTGGACATTGCTCCATGGTCGGGTAGAACAGTTGAAGTTGATAGTGATTAAATCGAGACATTAATTGAGAACAATCAATTTCATGCCACGTAGGAGATAGGTGACATACTCAAATATCCAATCAAAAAGTTATTGGTGAAAATGAAAAATTTGTCATTCATCTTACAGAAAAAAACATATGGACTTTTTGGCCAACACAATATGTCCATATTGCAGTTGCTTGCCAGCAAAGATCAGTGTTTGCTGATCAGGAGGAATTCCTTCCTTATCCTGGATCTTGGCCTTTACATTTTCTCTTGTGTCTGAGGGTTCAACCTCAAGAGAGACTGTCTTCCCCATAAGGGTTTTGACAAAAATCAGCATGTTGCTGGCTGTTCCTTCACAGATAGCTACTGACCTTCTTGAACTGGTTGCTTGATGTCTTTCATCAGTCTTAGGAAGTTTTCACTCAGTATTTCTTCAAATACAGCTTATGCTTCTGCCTCTTTTTTTCTTTGGAGTCTCTATGTCTCGTAAAACTCTTACACATTTTTGTATTTTTCCTTTATATAAATGTATTTCTGTGGACCCATCTTTCATTTTCTTAGTTCTCTCTTCTGTTGTGTCTAATAGATTATTACCTTTTCTAGTGAATTTTTAATTTCACAAATTTTATTTTTAATTGTATTTTCATTTGATTCTTTTATATAGATTCAAAGTCCTCATCTTGTCATCTCTTAGACATATTAACAATAAGTCTAAGTTGTTCTTATCAAGAGGGTTAATCTGATGTAAGCTACTCAATTATAGCAGTAAGCAGAAATATCACGTACATTCCTTACAGAATAGCAGGAATCTAGATTATTGTATGAAATCTCTTGGATTTTACATGTTGCTCACTAATTTAAATATTCTCAAAACACCCTAGGAAGCCCATTAAGACATTTTTTTCGACCAGTTTGTGACTTCTCACCTAGATAAAATGAAAGTTGGAAGTGCGCTTTCTCAGAGTCTTTCCTCATAGACCTGATTACCTGTTTACCAGGTTACCTGATTACCAGGGAAAAGATTCCCTGGGCTAAGGAGAAAGGCAGAGAGGTAGGGAGATGGAGGGGAAGTAATAGTGGTCTAGACATTAATGTGGCTTAGGTAGAGGGGATTTATAAGGTCCTGGGAAGCAGATAAAAAATCTAGATGGTTTTATAGCTCTGAGGGCACAGAGGGAATGTGAGAGCAGAGGGGATGTGCCGCTCCTTGGGTGGAGTTAGTAGCAAGATACCATAAAAGCAACAGTTTCAGAGTCTAAGCATACAGCTTATGCCACATACAGACTGTAGAGGGCCCCACATGGGCAAGGGCATAGCTAAGAGAGCCCTCAGCCTTGAGGAGCCAGGGAAAGAGGAAGGCAGGATGGCTTAGCAAAGATGCGATGAACTCTGACCTCACCCACCATCACTCTTCCTTTGGCTACTCCTCAGTTCCTCTGCCTCCCCACCCTTTAAGCAGACAGCCATGTCAGGGTCTAGCCCTCTCCTAGGAATATTCTTTCTTCAAATGTCACTGTGGCTCTTTATCTCAATTTATTCAGGTGTTTATGAAGCTTCACCTTCTCAGAGCATGCTCAGATGGGCCATCAGGATGATCATACCTTCCCTAAGGTAGCTCGTAACCACATACAACCTTTCCCTTTCTATCCCCAATTCCCTGCTCTATTTTTCTCTTTAGCAATTATTGTGAGTTCACCTACTCACTAAGAGGTATTTGTAACCCCCAAATCAATACCCACAGTGCTTTTATAGTCATTTACAGACAAGCACAGTAACGGAAAGACTGAGTCACCTAACAATGCACATTCCTAGCTGAGGTTGAACGAGGTGACATCCTGCCTTCTTGTTTCAGCTCCCATACTATTAAGTGTCCTTTTTACAGTATTTTTGTGCCACTTTATTTTGCATGTTTTGCTTTTTGGGGTGATTTTGCTGTATAAAATAGCTCCCAAACAAAGTGCTGAAGTGCTGCCTAATGTTCCTAAGTGCAAGAAGTCTGATATGCCACATAGAGAAAATACATGTGTTAGATAAGCTTTGTTCAGGCTAGAGTTATAGCTGTTGGCTACAAGTTCAATGTTAACGAACCAACACTATATATTAAAGTGGCTTTAAACAGAAACACACCTAAAGTAAGGTTATGTATTGGTCAGTTGACAAAAAAACTTATGACCAAGGGCTTGTAGGACACTAATCCTGTATTTCTCCTGGGAGCAGTGTTTCAGTATTTCCCACTTCAGTGACTTAAAAAAAAAATAAAGTCTTCATTTTCTCAAAAAAAATAACTACTGTGAATAATGAGAATCTACTGCATCTGACAATATGTATTATATGTTTAATTTTTATCTATCTCTTCCACTAGAAGGGAAGCTCAGAGAGGGCAGAGGCTTTGTGTAGCCTGTTCTCCGATTAGAAAAATGGCCAGCTCATGGTAGGCATTGAGGAAACATTTGTGAAATGAGTGATGAAAGCAGATCAAACCTACGTAGCAATTACTTTTAATTTCAGGACTAAGGAATTAGGAAAGGGTTTGGGAAGGGGGGAGATGATGAAAATATTTATTTATTTTATTTTTAAAGATTATATTTATTTTTAAAGAGGGGAACAGAGGGAGAAAGAGAAGGAGAGAAACATCAGTGTGTGGTTGTATTTCTCACACTGCCTACTGGGGACCTGGCCCACAACCCAGGCATGTGTCCTGATGGGAATTGAACTGGTGACCCTTTGTTTCCGAGGCCAGCAATCAATCCACTGAGCCACATCAGCCATGGCAGAAAAATATTTATTGTTTAAAAATTAACTGAGTTATTCAGATTATCTGTAGGAAGAGCCGAAGACCAGCATGTGCAAAGGTCCTGAGACAGGAGCACTTTGCTTTGTAGTCAGGAGACAGGAAGAAGGCCAGCATGCTGGAGGAGTTATTGGGGAGGGATAGGAAGTCAGAATGATATGTTCCCCTCCTCATCCCCAGTACTAAGAAATGTGCCCAGAACGTAATAGGTATTCAGGAAAAGTGTGTTGAATGTTTACATGTTATGCTTTAATGCCAACGCATGGGGGTGGTAGGGAAATCCTGAATAGACAAATTAAGTTTTCTCCTACCCCAGCAAAGTGGAGGGCTTGCAAGAGAAGTTAAATAGGGTTGTTAACTTGTCACGAAACAAATGGGGATGATGACCTTACATACTCAAGGGGTGTACTCCAGTTCATTCTGCTGCCAAGGGCTATAGCATGAGTGTCATGGGTGACCTCACAATGTCCAGTGTGGTACCCAGCCCACTGCCACAGCCCCAGTCCACCATGCTGTCCACCCTGTGGCTGCTGCTCAGCTTTGTGGTCTCTCTTCTAGGGTCCTATGTTTCCATCAGCTGTCCCCAGGGCAAACAATGCCAGAGGGCCCTGCTTTCCCACAATGATATCTTTCTGCACTGCAACTCCCCTGGGGCACAGTGGCACTACTTCCTTCAAGATGGGACCAACTGGTCCAGCCCCATCCTCAGTGTTTCAAACATAGAAACAATGCCTGAAGGCAGCATTCTCATTAGAAGTCCATTGCCATCCCAGACGGGCTTGTACAACTGTATTGACAAGAAAGGCATCCAAGTGGTACAGTACGAGATTGACTTTCAGGACGTGAGCACCCTGCACATTACGCACAGAGGTCTGGGCCAAGCACCCTTGCAGAATGAGACACTGAGTCTTGGCCAAAAGGAGCTCATCTTCACCCAATGGGAGCCCTGGCAGGACTGTAACCGCTGTGGGGAGCCGGGTGAACGCAAACGCCTGGGGTACTGCTACATCCAGGAGCCCCTGGAGAAACCCACGCCCTGCCAGCTCTACCTGGGAAGTGCTATTCTGTGGTCCAACCGCATGCGGCCTGAGATGCAGATAGAAGCCTGCCGTGTCCAATGTAAAACATCAGATGTGAAGAACAGTTTTTTTGACAACTTTGAGCTCAGTGAAGAGTCAGGATCTGCATGGCTCACCTGCCCCTTCGGGTCCATCTACAGGTGATGGAAGTGTGCACTGGCCCTGCCCTTGGTCCCTAGCCAAGCTCTCTCAGTCTGGGAGCCTTCATGGTTAACCCATGCAGAGAAGAATGGGATCTACAAGGGTCAGCCCCACAGTCTTTCTCCACTGCTCCTTTGGCAAGAATCCCCTGGTGCCCACACACTGTTGCTTTGGACATGGTGATGCTGTAGACATGGTGGTTGTCAGACTTCCTGCCCTCAGGAAGCCACCAACCCAGAGGGAGGCAGCCCAGAGTGGTCAGGGCTGGCATGGGAGAAGCCCAGGCCAGTGGAGGGGCTGTGGGGTTCTGAGGCCTCTGACTCACCTGGGGGGGTCAGTGCGCTCCGGAGGGGAGGATGGTGCCTGAGGTGTGCCTGATGCATGCCCTCCAGGGCCTGCCTCCTGCAGTTCACGCTCATATTCTTCCTGCCTGGAGCCCCTGGGGAGTCTCCCCATTGGCCTCCTCTACCCCAGTGTTAAGAAACTAGAACCACTCATGGTTTCAGTGGGGGCCAGCCCTGGGCAAACTCTCTTTCTGGACTGCATCCTCTCCCATCCCTTCTCCCTGGCTCCAGGAGCTGTGGACTCCAAAGAAGTCCATCTATAGATGGGGAAACTGCAGCTTGGAGGAATGCAGTCCTTGACCAAGGAGACTTGTGGTGGGAGGTGGCAGTGCAGACCCTTAACCTCGCATACACCATGGAGTCCCCTTGCCCTTTTTCCCCATGCATCCCAGCAGTAGCCTCTCCCTTGCAAGGGGAGAGCCCTTGCAACCTCTTGGGGCCTCCGCAGCTATAGGTTCTGTGGGATCTGGTCTCACCAACTCCCTCTGGTTTTCTTTCCTTATTTATGCCAGCTGTGATTCTTATTCCTCTCTTTTTTCTCATTCTCATATCGTTTTGTCTCATTTCCTCCTTTCTTCCTCCCCTCTTAAATATAAAAATAACACCCACTCCCTAAAAAATACCACAGTTCAGAAGTGCAGGAAAGTGCACTATGGATTCCTCCTCCCAAGTAGACTGGGACACCTACTTGTCATTTGCTAGACAAGGAGTTCCCAAGTGCCAGTCACTGGGAGCTTGAAGGAAGAGTGAAGAGAGGTTACTGAGGCTTTAAGGATAGCCCATGTGTCTAGGAAGCTGAGTGGAGTGGCACTTTGTGTGAGGTTTGTGTGAGGTTTGTCTGAGTGGAGAGATCTCAAGCTCTGAGTTCAGCCAGGCCTGGGTTCCAGTCCTGGCTCTGCCATTTCCCAGCTGTGTGCCTGTGGTGTTTCTCTAGGCCTCAGTTTCCCTGTGTAAAATAGGGGTTGTATTAGTTTGCTAGGTCTGCCGTTATAAAGTATCACACACTGAGTGGCTTAAAACAATAGGAATTTATTCTCTTACAGTTCTGGAGGCTGGAAGTCAAAAATCAACTTGTCAGCAGGGCCATCAGCTGCCTCAGATGCTGGGTAGGGTCCTGGCTTCTTCCTGGCTTCTAGTGGTAGCCAGCGATCCTGAGCCTTCCTTGGCTTATAGCTGCATCATTCCAATCTCTGCCTCCACTGTCACTTGGCATTAGCCCAGTGTGTGTCTGTGTCTGTGTCTGTGTCCATGTCTGTGTCTCACCTCCTAATAAGGACACAGGTCAGGTCATATTGGATTAGGGCCCACTCTCCTGCAAGGACCCTATTTCCAGATAGGGTCACATTCTGAGTTTCCATTAGAATATGAATCTGGGGAGGGCACTATCCAATTCAGTGCAGAGGTCTTGCTAGCCCTGGGCTCATGGGGTAATTGTGCTGCCTGAGGGGGCAAATGCCTGGGAAGACACAACAACGTCTGACAGACTTCCACACCAGTAGGTGTTAGTTATTCCTTGTGTGATTGTTGGCCTTGTCAATGTTGTCCTTTGAGTGTCTCCTCTGTTTCTCAGCCCCAGTGGGCGTGTTATATGCCCGATTCACTTGTTCCCTTTCCGCATTATTCACTTACAGTGTTATTCACTTGCCATTGAGCATTTATAAGTCAAAGACTGTTCTGGGTACTTGAAATGCAGTGCAAAACAAAACTGAGAAAGATTCATGCCCTCAAAGAGCAATAATCAATCACGTGAACAAAATATTCAGTATTTTAAACCATTTTTTAAAATATGTTATTTATTTTCATTTATTTTTTAATAATAGAACCCCAGGTTTTAAAAAAGATTTTATTTATTTATTTATTTTTAGAGAGAGGAAAAGGGAGGGAGAAAGAGAGGGAGAGAAACATCAGTGTGGCTGCCTCTCACACGGCCCCCACTGGGGACCTGGCCCTCAACCCAGGCATGTGCCCTGACTGGGAATTGAACCCACGACCCTTTGGTTTGCAGGTCAGCGCTGAATCCACTGAGCCACACCAGCCAGGACAATATTCAGTGGTTTAGATCGTAATAAAGGCAGTGAAGGGAGATGGGGGTGGTGAGGCAGAAGTTTTAAATAAAGAGATCAGGACTGGCATCTCTGAGAAGGTGTCCTTCCAGCCACGACTGAAAGAAGGCGAGGGAGCCAGGTGCATTCCCAGTAGAGGGAGCACCCAGGGCAGAGGCCCTGAGGCAGGACCGTGCCCAGCTTGTCAGAGGAACATCATGGAGGCCAGTGAGGCTGGGGCAGAAGTGAGGGGGAGAGTGGAAGAAATGAAGCCAGGCAGGTAAGGAGGTGCAAACCATTCAGAGAGCACTCTTGCTAATCCCTCAGTCCCTAAATAATTCTCTAAGGTAGGTACAATTACTACACCTCCAGTGTTCAGATGCAGAAACGGAAACTCAGAAAAGTGGAGGCTTTTGGCCAGGAAGCCAATTCAGTATATAGTATGGCTCCAAAAACTCCCAGCTGTCCTGCCCCACCCTCCCCTTGCTCACTGCTGCGTAGGGTTCCTCAGAGAGGGTGCTGTTTGCTCCTCCCCAGGGAGGAGGATGCTGCTGTCTCCATCTCCTTCAGACGTTTGTTCCTTTTCTCCAAGGGTGCTACAGCTGACCTTGCCCTCCTTTGCAGGCCCATCATCTGGGAATCCAACAGCACACCCCTGACCTGGCAGGGCCAGCTCTCCGGCCGGGATGTGAGCACCGTCCTGGACCCCTCCAATGGCGGCAGGCGACTGCAGGTTTTCCAGCCAGCCATTTACAGGTGCTTTGTGCAGCAGGAGTTCATGGCTCGGTTCAACCCCAAGCCCAATTTGGATACACTGGAGGTTCTTCTGAGAGAGGAAGCTAGACAACAGCAGGAGACAAAGGAGATCTGGAAAGGGAAGGACTCCATCCTCCAGGGGCTGAAACTGATGTTGCTGGTGGGCACTGTCCTGGGCCTGTTTGGGGTGCTGCTGAAGCTCTTTTGCCCTTCACAGAGTAAAAGAAGCAATCAGATGCTACTGGTGAAATAAAGTGAACCCACAGTGCTCAGGAGACCTGGCCTCCTATATCTTTATCGCCTCAACTGTTGTTTCCACCACCTATGCCCTGTGCCTGCCCCACACCACACTCTGAATGCATGTGGGCCACACAACCATGGCCACAGCTAAGGGTGGCTGAGCTCGTCCCTCTTTCAGGTCCTTCTCTGTTAAGTCATTAGCATTCCCCATTCCACAGATGAGAAAACCGAGGCAAGCCTACCTATCTAGTAATTGGAGTGGGGCTTCAGTTCAAACCCAGGTTGCCTGGCTCAAGCCTTGTGTTTATCACAAGAAAAAAGGAGAGGTAGAAGGAGGCCATTTTGGGTGTGAATGTCTCTGGTTGGTAAACTGTAGTCACTCCACTCACTGCAGTGCCCTAAAGACAAAGACTGGGACAGGGATGGGAGTGGGCAGCCCCTAAGTCCCCCGAGATCTGCACTGGTCTACTGCGTTTTCTTGCCCTAGTTGTGCCTATGGCCTTTAGGCTTAGCTATCAATGTATCTCCACAAGTTAGGAGATGCTGCCAGATTGGTGGACCAGGACAGTGGGATACACACCACCCTTCCTGGCTTTTGCAGTGGAAAGAGCCCCCTCAGAACCTGAGACTGGGAGACAGGTCCCTTTACTGGGACAAGGGACAAGGCCTGGCACAGGCCACCCATAGAAATCACCAGGACTAACTGTCCCAGAAATTCTATACACTGTTTAGCAGAGTGCAAGAGTGAGAAATAAAATATTAATGCCTCATCAAATTCATTGCCCTATAGTTCATCATGACCCAAAAAGTCTTGTAGACTGGGTGACACTTCTGGTCAAGATGGATGCATGGGTGGACATGCTTCACCTCCTTGCGCAACCACACACACACACACACACACAAAACAGAATTACAACTAAATCTCAAAACAGATAACACCCAGAAAATAGAACTTTATGTAAATCCAACCACCAAGGATTTAAAGAAGCCACAATCACCCAAATGGGTAGGAGCGGCAGAGATGGGCAGAGAGGTGAAGAGACATGGTATGGCACACAGAGGCAGTGGCAGCGGCAGAATGAACACGGACAGTCCCATATTCATGTGTGGCAGATAAAAATTGGGAGGGATACCTTGGGACTGAGCATTCTCAGCCACAGGCTAGATCGCACAGCCCAGGGCTCTGGGGCTGGGAAGATAAATCCCCATAACTTCTGGCTATAAAAAACAGTAGGGGTTGGGGTGGCAGAAGAAACTTCTGGATTTTCACTTCACTTAAAGAGCCTGCATAGTCTTAATACATATGCAGGCATACCCACTCTGGGATTCAACACCAGGGCAACAGCTGGAAGGGTGTCAGTCACATATGGGGAGTGGGTGAAATGACTTCAAGTGGGGTGAGTGTCTGGCAAACCCTCAGAAGCCAGGCAGTGGCACAGTCCCCTCTCCAAGCCCTCCCTTCACACACAGAGTCACAAAGAGGTGAGGTGGGTTGCCCCACACTGGCAATTACCTAAGGCTCTGCTCCACACAATTTACAGGTGTCTTTTACAGGGAGTCAAAGCAGCTCTACCTAATACACAGAAACAAACTCAAGGAGGCTATCAAATTGAAGAGATAAAGAAATATGGCCCAAATGAAAGAACAGAACAAGACTCCCAAAAAGGACTAAACAAAAGAGAGATAGCCAACATATCAGATGCAGAGTTCAAAACACTGGTGACCAAGATGCTCAAAGAACTCACTGAGTAAGGCAATAATATAAAGGAAGAAATGAAGTTTACACTAAATGAAATAAAGAAAAATCCACAAGGAACCAACAGTGAAGGGGAGGAAGCAGGGATTCACATCAATGATTTGGAACTTTAAAAAGAAATAAACATTCAACTAGAAGAAAAAGAAGAAACAAGAATTCAAAACAAAAAAAAAAAGGAAAAGATGAGAATAGTATAAGAAGCCTCTGGGACATCTCCAAAAGTGCCAACATCCAAATCATAGGGGTGCCAGAAGGAGAGGAGGAAGAGCAAGGAATTAAAAACTTAACTTTAAAAAAAGTAATGAAAGAAAACTTCTCTAACTTGGCTAAAGAAGTAGACATACAAGTCCAGGAAGCACAGAGTCTCAAATGAGTTGGACCCAAAGAGGAACACACCAAGACACCTCATAATTAAAATGCCAAAGCTTAAAGATAGAGTATTAAAAACAGCAAAGGAAAAAGAGACAGTTACCTACAAAGGAGGTCCCATAAGACTGTCAGCTGGTTTCTCAAAAGAAACTTTGCAGGTAAGAAGGGACTGTCAAGAAGTATTCAAACTGATGAAAAGCACGGACCTACAACCTAGATTACTCTGTCCAGCAAAGCTATCATTTAGAATGGAAGGGCAGATAAAGTGCTTCCCAGACAAGGTAAAGCTAAAGGAGTTCACCACCATCAAACCATTATTATATGAAATGTTAAAGGTAATTATTTAAGAAAAGGAAGAAGATAAAAACTGTGAACATGAAAAGGGCAACAAATTCACAACTATCAACAACTGAATCTAAAAAAAAAGAAAGAAAAGAAACAAGCAAACAACCAGAACAGGAACAGAATCAGGCATGGAGATCATTGGAAGGTTATCAGCTAGGAGGGGGAAGGGGGAAAATAGGGGGAAAGGTGCAGGGATTAAAAAGCATAAATGGTAGGTACAAAATACACAGGGTGATGTTCAGAATAGTATAGGAAATGGAAAAGCTGAAGAACTTATATACATGACCCATGGACCTGAACTAAGGGTGGGGAATTGCTGAAGGGAAGCCCGGTACCAGGCAGAGGCGGGCAAAGGGAGAAAAACTGGGACAACTGTAATGACATAATAAATATGCTTGAAAAAAGAAGAAAAATGAAACCAACTATAAAACAAGTTATTCTATCTCATATTTCTCTAAATTTTGATTTAGGTTATGATGAAGCCACTTGCAAGATCATAGAATAAATTAAAAAAAAAAACAGATCAAGGTTTTAAAAGAAAGAATGGGGGAGTGTTCGTGGAGACCTAAAGGGGATTTGTTGGGAAGCAGAAGCAGAGAATAACAATAATAATAGTTTCCAGTATCTGTGGACCTCCTGGCATGGTCAGAATGCACACCCTTCACAAACATGTCCTCACAAGCACCTGTGCGGCTGAGAACATCTACTCACAGAGGGCTAGGGCAAGCTGTCTGAGGTCACACGGTGAACTTGGAAAGGGGCCAGCAATAGGAGAGCGAAAGACAACATCTCAGTCCCCGCCCCGCATGCTGCCAGGAACCCACTGTGGCCCTGCACCCATCGCGGTCCCTAGCATGTAGTGGCTGGAGGTAGAACAGCCGGAGACGAGCCTGAGTCTAATACCTAGGCCTGTGACTGGAGGTCACACAATCCACACCCAAAGTTGTTGGTGCTCCAATATGGCACACAAATCCTAGGGTGGCTCTAGTGGTTTCCACCCCCACAGTCCCTGCCTTTTTGTGATTCCATTCCCTTCAGTGAGGACAATATCTGTGACTCATTTCTAACCGATAGAATATGGTGAAGGTATTGGAATGTCACTCCCTTGACTGGATTACAGCTCCTCTGGCTGGCTTGATGAGTAAGCAGCATGTTGGGCAAGCCCACTTGGCAGGGAGCCTCTAGGAGTTTCATGTAGCCTCTATAATCTGAGGATGACAGCAAAAATCCAGAACCTCAGCCACACAGCCACCAGGAAAGGAGCTTTGCAGACAACCTGAATGAGATCAGAAGCTGATTCTTCTCCAGTTGGCCCCTAGAGGAGAATACAGTCTGACCCACACCTTGACCACAGCCTTGGGAGATCCTGAGCAGAGGACCCAGTCAAGTCATGTCTGGACTCCTAACACATGGAAACTGGAGAACTACAAATGTGAGGGTTTTTCAAGCTCTTAAATGTGTGTCAATTTGTTGTGCAGTAAAAGGCAACTCATATACCCACCCACATCCCTCAGCCCATCCTGAAGGCACCTGCAGCTTCAGCAGTTGCATGGGTGGTTCCTGTGGGCACCAATGGCTTCCTAACTTCCATTAGAAGCCTGTTGGGCCAGGCATTGGGTGGGGGGTGTCTGGAAGCTGGGAAGTTGATGATGCCAGGGGCAATCTCTATCCACAAGGAATGGTAGTAGAGGATAAATATCCAGCTTCCCCAGCCCTGGATGGTGCAACTCTGTGGCATTTTCTGCTCATTCTCTCAGAGGATCCCAGCAGCACCAAGCTCCAGGTGGGTAAGGCAGCAACCAGCTCATTAAAGCATCATTATCAGCTTACCTCACCTCCCTGCCTTGTTCTCCCTCACTTCAGATTCCTGAAATTATATACTTCAAATATTTTTTTTAGCCCCACACTCCCTCTCTGTCTCCTGGGACTCTGAAGGCATAAATGTTAGACCTGTTGTTGTTCCATGGGTCCCTGAGATTTTGATCAATTTCCTCCAATTTTCTCTGTTGTTCAGGTTAGAGAGTGTCTATTGATCTATCTTCAAGTTCACTGACTCCTTCCTCTGTTATCTCCATTCTGCTACTCAGTCCATCCACTGAGCCTTTTACTTTTGTTATTGTAGTTTTTAGTTCCAAGATTTCCATATGGTTGTTCTTTATATCTTCTATCTCCTTGTTGAGACTTTCTATTTTGGTATTTGTTTTTAGGAGAACCCTAACTGAGACACCAGGGTTGCTAATTCAATGGACTCCATGAGCCAAGTAGGAAAAAAAATAAGGGGAAAGACTTTAGGGAGCTGCTGCGATGTAGGAGTCCTCACACAGGGTTGATGGAGAGGGACTATGGATCTATGCCATAGTTCTTGCTGATTCATGCCATGGACAAATGCAGGCCTGGTTCCTCAGAAAGTCTCATATGATTCTGGAAATTGAGATGTTTCAGTGAAATGGTCCAATTTATGGATGTTGGCTTAAATGATTTTTCAGACACAATGACAGCTGAATAAAACATATCCATAGGATGAATTCAGCCCACGGGTGTATGTGAGCTCTTGCTTCAAATTTTATGGGGGTCAAGTGCACATCTCCATTTCAATTATTCAGTCAACAAATGTTTATTGAGCTGGAGTAGCCAGGGACAGACAACTTCTCTGGAGAGGTGACATTTCAGATGAAGCTGAATAACAAGGAAGAGGCGGACAAGTAAAAATATGGGGGAAGGATATATTAGTTTTCTGTGGCTATTGTAATTTTTTACAATTTTTAAAGGCAAGATTAATGCCTTAAAACAATACAAATTTATAATCTTACTGTTCTGGAGACCGGAAGTCCAAAATGAGCCTTACTTGAGTCTTAAATGGGTTTGGATAGTGGGGTAAGATGGGGGCAAAGTAGAAAGATTGGTCTTGCACTGTCTCCCAGAACCAAACCGAAAATAAAAATAAAGAGGGGAAACACACACCCAAAATAAACAACTGAAGTTTACCTGAGGAAAGACACTTAAGCAAGGATAGGCCGAAACCACCTTGAGACCGGTAGAAGGACAGAGATGCAAAAGGGGCCAGTGCCACATTTATGGGCAACAGGCTGAGTTTGCGGCATGGCTGTGGGAGTTTAACCCTGAAGTGAGTGAAGCCTGGGCCCCAGACCAGGCTCCCAAGCACAGAGCATCACTGCTGGGATCACCTGCCCATGCAGCATCCAGCAGTGAGAAGCAACAGGGTTTTTGCCCACCAGAGAAAGACAGACACTGCTGGAAATTAAGCCATTTTTTTTTGTTTTTTCCTTTCTTTTAAGGGGCCAATGCACAGGATTTGTGTGCACAGCCACTCACTGTGGGCTTGGGTGAAGGGAGGGCAGTGCAGTCTAGAGTCAGACAAGGAGAGTCTGGAGTGGGGAGCTTGGAGGAGAGGCGTGGAAGAATGGCTGCGGGGTTCCTGGTGCTAGGACATACCTCCATACCACAGCAGCCATTTTTCCTGAGAACAGCAAGCCCCTCCCAGGGTCAACAACAATGACCCCACCCCATAGGAAGCCTTCACTCTACCCTGTGATATCCTCCTAGCCCCATTCTCTGGAATACTGCGCACCCCACCCTCTGTATCCTGATCACCCTATCCTGCATCCCTTTTTTCTCTTTCTTACTTTCCCCCAACCTGCATCTTATCCCCTGAGGAGGAGAGAGTAACATAGGCAGACTCAGGGGTGTTAGAGACTGGCTTTAAGGCACAGCCATTCCACACACATCTCTGGGAACCAGACCGGCACTCCTCCCTTGTGGGAGAGCTTTGGAATGCCCTTCCAGTTTCCAGCAGATCCAAACTCTGGGCCCTGGAAGCCCACCAGCTTTCCTACTATGGGCTTCTCCCTGTTAAGTTCAGGGAAATAATTTGGGACAGACTCAGACATGCAGTGCTGGGTTGGGGGAACACACCCACCATCTTCCATAAAGTTTGAATGGCTTCACCCTCAGGAGATCCAAGGGTCCCATCCTCCAGATTCCATCAGAAGTTCTCTCAGAAACAGGTCAGTGGCTAGATTAAGTCTAATGGCAGGACAACAGGCAGAGGCAGGTGGAGGTGGATCCTGTGGTGTCTTTGGTTGTTAGTTGTCCTATACCTAGGCCCTTTGCTGATAAAAAGCCAGGCTTGCAGAGCAGTGAGTCCCATCCTGAATACAGCCAAGTCTGAAGGAAACAGCCAAAAACTGTGGATTGCTCCTAGCTTCAAACAGGCTGCCTCCAGCTAGATGTGGACAGCATCTGACATTGACTTACACCAGCTTCAGACAACATCAGAGTTGTAGCTAGAGGGAGAACCCAGCAGGCAAGCATTAAATTCTGATGAAGTGAATTCCACTTTGTTCCTTTTCATTATTTTTGTTATTTTTTATTTCATGTAGCTTTTCATCATATTCTCTTTATCTTCATTTTTTTTAATTTTTTCTCTATTTTCTTCCAAATCTTGTATTTTACTCTTTCCTTTTTCACTCTATTTTGCCTTCTTCCTCCCTTTACTTATTATTTTAAAATTTATTTTTCCTTTCTTTGTTCTTGTGTGGCAGTTCCCTGTTTCTGTTCCTTATTTTTATAGTTTCTCCTCTCTCTGCCTTCCCATAATCATTTTTTTCCTTTGATCTTCTTGTATTCCTTTTTCTCTTGTAATATTCTGTTTATCTTTCCACTTTTATTCTTTGCTCTTTCATCACTGATTTTTCTGTTGTTGAGGGGGTTTTTTTGTGTTTTGTTTTCTGTATTGTCTTGTTTTGTTCTGTCAGCACCTGCACAACAGCACATAAGACATGGTGGGGTTTGAGCCTCTTAGTCAGTCAGCTGGAGGCGAGAGCCCGTTGATGAATAGGCCAAAGCAATCAAGACCCAAACACCACAGGAGAGCCCACGTAGACTGCACAAGGGCAGTCCTAGGGCATCCAGCTCAGGATATGAAGAGGACAACATCAGTGAAACTTATAGGACTCCTACCAAATAAGGCCACACTATGAAGACAGGAGGTCAAAGAAGATCTATCTAATATGTGGAAACAAACAAAAAATAGTCAGCTAAAATGGGGATACAAAGAAATGATTCCCAAATGAAAGAAAAAAAGGAATCCCCAGAAAAAAAGGCTAAATGAAATCGAGGCAAGCAATTTGTCAGATATAGAAATCAAAGTAATGGTGATAAGGATGCTCAAGAAACTTAGTGAAAAGTACAAGGAACTTAGTGGGAACTTTATCATCATGCAAAAGTACATAGAAACCATGAATAAGAGCCAGTTGGAAATGAAGAATGCAATATCTGAAATGAATACACTAGAAGGAATTAAAAGCAGGCTAGATGAAGCAGAGGATTGGATCAGTAATTTGGAAGACAAGGTAGAAAAAAAACACCCAATCAGAGCACCAAAAAGAGGGGAAAAAAAGACTTAAAAAGAGTGAGGATGGTTTAAGGGAACTTTAGGAAACATGAAATGTAACAAATCCACATGATAGGGATATCAGAAGAAGAAGAAGAAGAAAGTGGGGATGGAATAGAAAACCTGTTTGAAGAAATAATGACAGAAAACTTCTATAACCTCCTGAAGAAAAAAGTCACACAAATTCAGGAAGCACAGAGAATTCCAATCAAGATGAATTCAAAGAGACCCACACCAAGACACATCATAATTAAAATGGCAAAGTTTACAAACAAAGAGGGAATCTTAAAGGCAACAAGAGACAAACAATCAGTTACCTAAAAAGGAGTTCCAATAAAGCTATCAGCTTATTTCTCAACAGAATTACTTCAAGCCAGAAGGGATTGGCATGAAGTATTCAAATAATGAAAAGCAAGATCTGCAACCAAGATTACTCTATCCAGCAACTCTATTACTAAATTTGAAGGCAAAATAAAATTTCCCAGACAAAAAAAAAAAAAGGTCTAAATGAGTTCATTAACACCAAACCAGCATTGCAAGAGATGTTAAAGGGACTGCTTTAAGAAGAAGTAGAGAGAGGGAGGGGAGAGAGAGAGAAAGGAACATAGGTATAAAGAAACAAAATGGCAATGAATAAGTGCCAATCAATAATAACCTTAAATGTAAATAGATTAAATGCTCCAATCAAAAGACACAGGGTCTTTTGACATTACCCATATCTGTCTACAAGAGACCCACCTCAGAACAAAAGTTTCACACAGGCTGAAAGTGAAGGGATAGAAAAAATATTCCATGCAAATGGAGACCAAAAAAAGCTAGAGCAGCAATACATGTATCTGACAAAATAGACTTCAAAATACAGGCCATAAAAAGAGACAAAGGTCACTACATAATACTAAAGGGATTGATCCAACAAGAGGATATAACACTTTTAAACATATATGCATCCAATATAGGAGCACCTAAATATATAAAGAAAATATTGGTGAACTTTGAGAAAGAGATCAACAGCAATGCAGGCAACATAGGAGATTTTAACACCCCACTACCACCATTGGATAGATCTCCCAGGCAAAAATCAACAAGGAAACAGCTACCTTAAATTACACAATCGATAAAATGGATTTAATTGATATTTACAGAACATTTCAACCCAAAGAAGCAGAATGTACATTCTTCTCAAGGGCACATGAATAATTCTCAAAGATAGACTACAGGTTAGGATACAAAATAAATGTCAACAAATTCAAGAAAACTGAAATCGTGTCAAGTATTTTCTTGGATTACAACAGCATGAAACTAGAAATCAACCTCACTAAAAAAAAAGGCAAAGTCATTCAAACACGCAGAGGCCAAATAGCATGTTATTAAACAGTGAATGGGTTATCAATGAGTTAAAGGAAGAAATCAAAAAGTACCTGGAAACAAATGAAAATGAACATACAACAACCCAAAAACCTATGGGACACAGTGAAAGCAGTCCTGAGAAGGCAGTTCATAGTATTACAGGCCTACCTAAAGAAGATAAAAAACCTCAAATAAACAATTTAACCCTACACCTAAAAGAACTAATAAGACAATGACCAGCAAAGACCAAAGGGAGTAAAAGGAAATAATCAAGATAAGAGCAGAAATAAATTACATAGAGACTAAAAATCAAAAATAATTAAAAAGATCAATAAATCCAGGAGCTGGATCTTTGAAAAGATAAACAAAATTGAAAACATTTAACCAGACTCATCAACAAAAAAAGGGAAAAGATCCAAATTAATAAAATCAGAAATGAAAGGGGAAATAACAATGGATATCAGAGAAATACCAAAGGATTGTAAGAAAATACTATGAACAAGAGTATGCCAAGAAAATGGAAAACCTTGGTGAAATGGATAAATTTCTAGAATCATACAATCTCGCAAAACTGAATCAGGAAGAAGGAGAATACCTGAATAGACTGATAACAACTAATGAAATTAAAACAATAATCAAAAAACTCCCAGGAAACTGAAGTCCTGGGCCAGATGGTTTCACAAGTGAATTTTCCCTATCATTCAAAGAACTAACACCTATCCTTCTCAAACTATTCCAAAATATTCAAGGAGATGAATGGCTTCCAAGCTGTTTTTATGAGGCCAGTATTGTCCTAATTCCAAAACCAAGTAAAGACACAACGAAGAAAGAAAACTATAGGCCAATATCCCTGATGAACATTGGTGCCAAAATCTTCAACAAAATACTAGTAAACCATATCCAGCAGCACATTAAAAAAGATCATGCCCACAATCAAGTAGGATTTATCCTGGGGATGCAAGGTTGGTATAATATTCACAAATCAATAAATGTGATACATCACATAAACAAAAGGAAAGATAAAAATCACATGATTATATCAATAGATGCCAAAAAAGCATTTGATAAAATCTAGCACCCATTCGTGATGAAAACTGTAAGCAAAGTGGGAATAGAAGGAACAAACCTCAACAAAATAAAGGCCATCTATGACAAACCTACAGGCCAATATCATGCTCAATGGTCAAAAACTAAAAACATTTCCTCTAAGATCAGTACAAAGACAGAGACCACTCTTATTCAAGATAGTACTGGGAGTCCTAACCATACCCATCAGAAAAGAAGAAGAAATAAAAGTCATCCTAATTGAAAAGGAGGAAGTAAAACTCCCTTTATTCATAGACAACATGATATTGTATATTGAAAACCCTATAGGCTCCACCAAAAAACTATCAGACCTAATAAATAAATTTTGGAAAGTAGCAGGATACAAAATCAATACTCAAAAATCGATGGTGTTTCTATATACCAATAATGAGCTATCAGAAACAGAAACAATTTAACCAAGGAGGTAAAAGACCTATATTCAGAAAACTACAGGACACTGAAGAAAGAAACTGAGGAAGATACAAATAAACAGAAGCATGTACGATGTTCGTGGAAGGGAAGAACATTATTAAAATGTCCATACTACCCAAAGCAATCTATGTGTAGATTCAATGCAATTCCTATTAAAATACCAATGACATAGTTCACAAACCTAAAACAAAATTCATAAAAAGTTTTATAGAACCAAAAACATCCCCAAACATCCTCAGCAACCTTGAGAAAGAAGAACAAAGTTGGCAGGATCACAATACTTGATATAAAAGTATATTACAGTCTGGTACTAGACTAAGAATAGACACATAGACGAATGGAACAGAATAGAGAGCCCAGAAATAAACCTATGCCTTATGGTCAATTAGTATTTGACAAAGGAAGCTAGAGCATACAATGGAATAAAGACAGATCCCTTTAATAAATGCTGTTGGGAGAACTGGACTAGTACTTGCAAAAAAAATTGACCACCAACTTATACCATACACTAAAATAAATGCAAAATGGATAAAAGAGTTAAATATAAGTTGCAATACCATAAGAATCTTCTAGAAAAACATAGGCAGAAAATTTTCAGATATCTCCTGCAGCAATTTTTTGCCAATATATCTCCTAGGTACTAGGAACAAAGGAGAAAATTATCAAATGGGACTACATCAAATTAAAAAGCTTCTGCATAGCTAAAGAAACCATCAGCAAAATGAAAAGAGAACCTACTGTATAGGAGAACATATTTGCCAATGACACATTAGACAAGGGTTTAATCTCCAAAATACGTAGAGAACACCTACGATTCATCACCAGGAAGACAAACAATCCAATTTAAAAATGGACAAAGGGCATGAATAGACATTTCTCCAAGGAGGACATATAGAGGGCCCATAGACATATGAAAAAATGCTCAACATCACTGGTCATCAAAAAGATGGAAATTAAAAGCACAATGAGATATAGCCTCACAACTGCCAAAATGGCTATCAATAAATCAATGAACAAGTACTGGTGAGGATGTGGAGAAGATGGAACCCTAGTGCACTGTTGATGGGGATGCAGACTGGTGCAACCACTCTGGACAACATCACAGAGTTTCCTCACAAATTTAGAACTGGAACTGCCTTTTGATCCAGCAATTCCACTTCTGGGAATATATCCAAAGAATCCTGAAACATCAATTCAAAAGAATATATGGACCCCTATGTTCATAGCCAGCATTATTTACAATAGCCAAGGTTTGGAAATAGCCTAAGTGCCCAACAGTGGATGAGTGGATAAAAAATCTGTAGGACATTGAAATACTACACAGCAGTAAAAAGAGAAATTCTTACTTTTAGTAACAGCTTGGAAGGAACTGGAAACTAATATGCTAAGTGAAATAGGTCAAGTGAAAGGCAAACACTGTATGATCTCACTCATAACTGGAATCTAATAAAATAAATGAATGAGCAAAATAGAGTCATGGGCACAGAAACATGGGACAGGTTGACAGCTGTAAGAGGGGAGGGGAAGTGGGGACTGGCTGAAATAAGGTGAAGGGATTTGACAAAGAACATACGAGGCCTGTCAGAAAAAGTTCCAGCCATTGTTAATAAGAACGTTTGCAACATCGATGTAACCTGGCAGCCAAGGAGAGCGGACTAGAATGCACATACATGAACAATGAGAACTTCACTGTACTAGTCAGTGGGGGTGGTAGACAGCATTTAGTGAGCATGTGTACTGTGTGGCCATCACACTCAAAATGAGTGAGCAAGTAGAGCAATGAATCTGAGTCCAATTTTGCACTGTTTGAACATTCCTCTGCAGGAACTATTCAGAAGGCCACAGCTATGGGCTACTGGTGACTGGCAAGCTTCATCATGACAATGCACCTTCTCATGCATTGTGTAGAGTTTTTTGGTGAAATGCTAAATCACCCAGGTGACTCACCCCCCGCCCCCTACAGCCCAGATTTGGAGCCCTGTGACTTCTGGCTTTTCCCAAAACTAAAATCACCTTTGAAAGGGAAGAGATTTCAGACCACCAGTGAGATTCAGGAAAATATGATGGGGCAGCTGATGACGACTGAGAGAACTGTGTGAGGTCCTTTCCCTTCTTTCCCCCTTATCCCCCTCCACCCTCCCCTCTGGTTACTGTCAGTTTGTTCTTTATTTCCATGAACCAGATACATGGGAAAAATGGGTTTAAAATCAAGGTATTGGCAGGATAGGATCCTCTAGAGGCCTAAAGAAGACAACCCATTTCTTACCTTCTCCAGTTCTTTCTCTTCAAAGTGAGTGGCAGAGCATTTTCAAATCTATCTCTCCAACTCTGGGAGATGGTTCATTTTTAATCATCCTATTCTGCTTTTTTCCTTTCTATATTGTAATTTCTGAAAACTTTTTTTAGAGCAGTTTTAGGTTCACAGCAAAACTGAGGAACAGTATCAAGATTTTTCATACACCCTCTGTGACTACACATGCATAGCTTCCCCCTATGTCAACATCCCCACCAGGTACATTTGTTGTAATTGATGAAACTACATTGACACATCATTCTCACCCAACATCTGGCTTACATTAGGGTTCACTCTTGGTGGTGCACCTGCAACGTCCAAAAACCCTCTGCGCTCTGCCATTCACCTCTCTCTCCAATAACCCTTAACCACTGCTGGTCACTTTACTGCCTCCATAGTTTGCCTTTTTCAGAATGTCATATTCAATCATGTGCAGTTAATAACAGGAATACGTTCTGAAATATATGATGTTAGATGATTTTGTCATTGTGTGAACATCACAGAGCACACTTACACAAACCTAGATGGTATAGCTCACTACACACAGCTAGTCTATATAGTTTTGCCTATTGCTCCTAAGCTACAAGCCTGCATAGCACATTACTGTACAAACAACAAGAAATTAAATCAGAGAATAAACATGAGGTGTATGAGGCTGCTCCTGACAATTGTTTCACAGCAGTTTTATAAGTATAATGAGTCACAGTAACTCTAAAATAACAGAAATATAGTATAGTAAATACATAAGCCAGTAGTGTAGTCATTTATTATCATAATCAGGTGTTATGTACTGCATATATTGTGTTGCTGTACTTTTATACAGCTGGCAGTGCAGTAGGTTTATTTACACTAACATCAAAACACATTAGTAATGCATGGCACTACCACCTTAAGGCAGCTACAGCCTCACTAGGTGATAGGAATTCTTCAGCTTTTTTTTTAATTCTTTATTTTATTGATTATGCTATTACAGTTGGCCCATTTTCCCCCTTCACTCCCCACCACCCTGCCCATCCCCTCCCACCCACATTCCCCCCTTTAGTTCATGTCCATGTGTCATAAGTTCTTTAGTGTCTACATGTCCCATACTATTCTTACCCTCCCCGTCTATTTTCTACCTACTGTCTATGCTACTTATTCTCTATATCTTTTCCCCCTCCTTCCTCCTCCT
>PVIA01012068.1:0-40189 GCA_004024845.1 Tonatia bakeri | reverse complement strand
AACCTTGTTTTATTTCTCCATCATCTCTCCCTTCTGATAAGGTAAGCATCACCCCCATATAGATGAGCATCCTTCACCAGACCTGTGGTTCTAAATCAGAAGGGTTTAGAAACCTGCCAAGAAGATGATGAGTACATGATGAAGACAGATGTGAAAATGAGGGGCCTGATTCTATCTTCTCTAAGAAGGACTCTCGTTCTCAAACATAATTGTGTGTGTCCTTATTTCTTAAGAGAATTCTGATGTATTAGTTTGCTATGTATGGCTGCCTTAACAGAATATCACAGACCAGGGCGCTTAAACAGCAAAATATTTTCTCTCAGTACTGGAGTCTGGGTATCCAAGGTCAAGTTGCCAGCAGGTTAGGGAAGTTTGCAGTCTTTACTCTTTCATACATGTTCTTGATTCCTTGATCTCTCTCTTCTCCTTCTTGAGAAGCTCTGTGGGAATGGAGGGTGAGATCTAGAGAACATAAAGCTTGTTGGTGTCAGATAACACAAGCAAAATTCATCGTTTACAGTAATAGGGGGGGATGGGGAGGATTAGGACCTGGGAGTTGTATACATTTAGGAGTAAGAATTTACATTTACGGTAATCCTGATCTGATTACATTTATTTACCCTGTTAAGCAGAAAGTAAAATTAATGGCTGTAACTGATACATGATCAGAGAAAATATTGAGATGAACGAGGAGAAGAGAGCTAAACGGAATGTTGGATCTAGAGTATATTTGTTATTGAAGGCTTGCAGCATAATTCAGTTTAACTCTAGTTTGGAATGGAGATTGTTTTGGGGGGAATGGGAGTCCGAAGTTTATTTTCTCTTTGGTCTGTGTGGATGGGTAACAACAGGCAACTTGGATTTGGCTTTTTCTATATTATCCTGTTAGTTGAAGACTGGCATTCAGAAAATGTCTTCAGCAGATAACAACAAAGAAGTAATACATGCTCTTTGGAATTTAGAGTAAAAGATGTAAAGAGTAAAGGGAAAGTTATGTAGTTTAAGATTAAAGATATGTTGATTTAAATGAGATAATTCTTATGCAAATATTATATTTACTATATTTTAAAACAGACAATATATGGAAACAGCCTAAGTGCCCATCAGTAAATGAGTGGATCAAAAAACTGGTACATTCACACAATAAAATTCTACGCAGCAGAAAGAAAGAAGGAGCTCCTACCTTTTGTGACAGCATAGATGGAACTGGAGGGCATTATGCTAAGTGAAATAAGCCAGGCAGTGAAAGACAAATACCATATCATCTCACCTATAAGTGGAACCTAATCAACAAACAAACAAGTGAGCAAAATAGAACCAGAAATATGGAAATACAGAACAAACTGACAGTAACCAGAGGGTGGGAGATATTGGGGGGAAAGAGGAAGGAGGATCATCAAGGAACATGTGTGAAAAACCCACAGACAAAGACAACTGGGGTGGGTGGGGGGAGATTGAATGTGGGAGGTGGGGGTGGGTAGGGCAGGGGAGAATACTAGGGGGTTAAATGGGGACATCTGCAATTGTGCAACAATAAAAATAACAAAATAAAATAGACATTACAATCTCTGACTCATATAGAATGGCAGTTTATGGTTTACACTGGGTATTTCAAAAAGCCATATTATTTGGATATTTCCTTCATCCCAAAGGGGTTGTCTTCAATTTTATATATGTAAATCCATAGAATAATGAAAGGTTTTATTTGGGGGCATTGGTGCTTTAAAAAAATAGAATTAAAGTGGTTTTTTTTAGCAAAGAATTGTGATGAGATTTAACAAACAAAACCAACACTTTTGAGATGAACTGCTAAGCCTTTTCTTTTTCTTCTGAACAGATGTAGGTACTAGATGTGGGTAGTGTTCTGTGTTGGTACAAAAACAGTTACCAATTTTATAGAACAAAAGCCAAATGCAAATTTTTGTGTGAAGTTAAGAAAATCTGACTGTAAATTTAGTATTTAGATGGGGATAAAGAAATGATAAGAAACTGTGCATTTGAATTTACTCCAAATATGTAAAAAACAGTAAAGATAGCTCTGACTGGGTGGCTTCTTTGGAGCATCACCCCATGCACCAAAGGGTTGTGGGTTTCCTTCCAAGGGAAAGCACATACCTAAGTTGTGGGTTCGATCCCCAGTCAGAGTGTGTATGTAAGGCAACGTATTGTTGTTTCTCTCTCACATTGATGTTTTTCCCTCTCTCTCTATTTCTCCCTTCCTCTCTCTTAAAATCCAGAATAAAAAAAAATCCTCAGGTGAGGATTAAAAAAAGAAAGAAAGATAAATTGTGGTATAAGACATAGGCAGACAATTTTCCACAATTTCAAAAAATAACAAAATTTCGAGATTTAGGTCATTAAATAGACAATTTTCTATGAGTATGATATTTGAAGAACCATTAGATAAAACTATATTTTTGAAAAAGTAATCTTGTGTGTATGTATATATATACCTATATATAATATATATAATTTTGACATTTAATTTTAGTGATGAAGACATGAAGCAATATTTTGACATTTGTTCTTATTTTTTCCATAGAATTTGAAGCAGACAGTGTTTACAAAAATGTAGCAACTGGTCATAAAATATGGTACTTCTGCAATGATCCAGAGACAAAACATCACAGCTTGCTGGGGAAAAAAAATCACACAGGCCCCAGGAGACCTCAGAAAAAAATGTATATTAAGATAATAGTTGAAGATAATAATGATTTATCCCTGACAATCATGATGTTGTTGTTGAATTCCAGTGCACAAGGACAGTCAGAAAAAAGAACTCATTGTATAGGCATTGTGGAGACAAGATTTATGGTTGAGTGATTTCCTTCCTTCCTCTCTCTCTTTCTTTTTCCTTCCTTCCTTCTTTCTCCTCCTCCTTCATGTCCCCCAATCCTACTCCTTTGGCAGGCCAACACTCTCACACACTTTTGATTCTTAATGGAACTTTTCTTTTTTTAAGTTAATTAGACCTTTGTTTCTTAGTTAATAGCTACTTATTTAGTATATTTGTCTATAAATGTTTATTTAACCTTTCTAGAAAATGAATTATCTTTCAACTGATAGCAACAACCAGAGTGAACATAACATAGTCTCGCCAAGAAAATCAGCAAAAGCAATCCTATAAAAGGTTCTCCACAAATGTAGTAAGTCTAATTCTTTTGAATCCATGTATTGCCTGTTAAGATTAGTACTTGAATGTGTAAGGGATTATGTTTATTATTAGAAACCATTGTATGTTTTTAAAATCAGTATAGTCTCAGTGATTTATAGCTACACCTTATAACCTGTATAGCAGGAGCTTCTGAAAAGTTGTCTGTCATGTTATTGGAAATACTATAAAGTTTTCTGATTAAAATGAATAGATATGCTATCTCACATAAAGGAATAAGCTTATAGTAGTGATTAAAAATGGAGAGTTGTGTGTATATGATCAACCATAGAATAATAAATCTTTTTAGTTGTATGGCAACTTTTGTTTTGCTTTGCATTTTTTCTCCCTCAATGTTGTGCTCTTGCTTTGACTTGTGGATCACAGTTGCATTTTAAGTTCCTAAGAATTAACATAATTTCAGAACCAGGGTCTAGTAATCTTTGAACAGTCTCCATATTTATGTTTCTACCACGAATGGCCATGATTCTTTGGAAAATTCTTGGAGGAAGAGTTACCATGAGTACTTTTGGCTTTTCTCCCTCAGTGGACCTTCATTTTCAGCATTTATGCTCCAGTCAGAATGCTGGCTTCAGCTGGAAACCTGAGAGAGAAACTATGACTCTCCATTATGGTGACTCAAGTCAGGCTTCTAGAGACCAGATCTAGAGTTTTCCCTGTTATGCAGATGAAGTGATATTTTAGTAGATTTAGTGATATTTAGTAGGTTTCAGTAGTGCCCGAGTCTACCCCGAGGTTGATAACTTGCTCGAAGCACTGAAAGGACTAAGAGAAGCTGTTATAATGGTGGTTAGTATTTATTATAGAGAAAGGTGAGAGATAAGCAATGGAAAAAGATACATGGCTCAAATCCAGAAAAAGCTGAGGAAAAGCTTCTAAGTGCCCCTTTCATTCAAATCTCATGCTGAATTCTGCCAGCAAAAATGTGTGATGTGTTGCCAAACTGGGATCTCACTGGAACCTGGTGTCCGGGCTTTTTGTTGGGGTCAGTCAGATGGGCATGCAGCCATGTGACTGATGTCAGCTACTCCACTCCACCCTTACTCTCAGAGCTAAAGTAGGTAGGTTTTCACCCAATGTCAGACTATTAGGATAAACTTATGTGGTCAGACTGGCATAAGTTATTTCCCAGAAGCTAGCTTAGGACCAGTCCTGAAAATATGCTTTCTTTGGAATATGCAGGATTTATGCAACAGAGGCCTCCTGAGTTAGGCGGAATTTCCCGCCTGGCAGTCTCTCATCTATTTTCTTTTTAGGTGCTCCATGATCATTAGACATTGAAAAGAGCCCTGTAGGTTAAAATATCCCCACTCTTGCTGCTCATTACAGTTATCACCCATGTTGTCTCTGGACTGTCATAGCTGACATGTAGCCCCTGCCATTAACCCCGTCTAGGTCAGAGAGCCAATTTCAGTGATGGCACCTCCACCACCATTCACAACCTCACAAAGAGAACCATCAGAGATGAAGTTGAGGATGCGGTGCTCCCCTCACTAATGTTTCCCTCGATGTCTTAACACAAAGAGTGTCCACTGGGCTATCTCTGGGGATTTTGTGTATATTTCTGTGGGTGTGTTTTGGGGGGAGGCTGTTTATAGTTCACACATGAAATTTTACTTCATCATTTCTATTTCCCCAAGCTTTTGGACTTTGTCCTCCACAATAGGCTGGGGAAATACTAGCATCTCAAGCTTATTAAAAATGAGTCATTATTGAGTTCAAATACCAATCATTGAAATCAACTATATGAGGTGTTTCCTGTTATATGAGATAGCATAATAATTCTGGAATTATTATGAATTAGAATGAATCAATAACACCTTGCACCTTTTTGTAGCATAAGCTATTTCATCCCAGGTCAGGCTGGACATTTGTCCCTCTGGTGCATAGGATCTCATTGCAGTTACAGCACTAGAAGCAATAAAGTGTTGGAGTATGTCCTGAGAAGAGTAAACTTTCCTCCATAAACTAACTTACTTAAGTGATGTTATTAAATGTCCTCAAATTAGCATGACCTCAAATATTAAGGCACAGGCAGCTATATAGGTAAAGATATCTCAGAGATACTTATGGATTCAAGATTCTCATTCATCTCAGTATGCACAGGTGTCCTTGTTCTAAGCTTCTGGATAAAATATGCCCTTATTTTCACATAAGGAACATGGTAAAGTTGTGAATTCAGCTTTTGTTATAACTCTATCACCTGCAAAATGACTCTGGATCCAGTTTTCATTTAGGCTAGACCTGCTACTGAAAGAACTAAGAGGTCATTTTAGGGCCATAATGGAAAAGTTCAGAGCTTCTTATCAAGATTTGAACTGAGAATTTAAAATGCTGTGCTTAACATTTGTTTCTTTCTTTTACCTCTCCAGCACATTCAGAAGTAAAGTCACACTGCCCAGTCCTTGTTGTCTCCGTTACTCCTGCAGATGGACATGCATAAACCACTCCCTTTTTACTGGGCTCTTGGTTTCAGCAAACCACAGGTGATTTTTCCAATTAGTCACAATGCCCCTGCAAGCCATGTGTTATATTTATTTATTTAAATTGAATTTATTGGGGTGACATTGGTGAATAAAATTATATAGGTTTCAGCTGTACAATTCTATAATACATCATCTGTATATTGTATTGTGTATCCGCCACTCCAAGTCAAGTCCACTTATCCCTCTGCGACCCTCTTCCACCGCCCCATTCCTGTCTTTCCTTCTGGTAATCACTACATTGTTGTTTGTGTCTGCGAGTTTTACTTTTTATGTTTGCTTAAATTCCTTTACCCAGTATTAAAGCACCATTTCTCACTGCATTGAAAACCAAAGTTGCAGCTAAAATTAATCACAGAACTCAACATTTTTAAGTCTGTTCCCTATAATTATTCCTGGTACCAGGTGTGCATCACTTGGTATCAGCTATATCATAAACACTGTCTATGCCCTCTCCATACCTCTGAGGCCTTCCCACTGTGTGACCATGTGGGTTCCACTTCCAACTGCTTGAGGGTTTTCTCTAGAAGACAGGAATCTCTCTGCCTACCATCGCAGCTGGCCAGAAAAGCTGGGAAATTAATAATTACTAATAATAGCCATCAACCAATGACTGACAAGAGTTGGTGCACAAATGTTCCAGCTCATTTGTTCCCTTGCTAAATCATGTATTCTACACCAATTTACAGTTTCCCAGGCAGACTTTGCTCCTACAGTAGTAAGTGGCTTCGTGAG
Organism: Tonatia bakeri; assembly: GCA_004024845.1. NCBI lineage: Eukaryota > Metazoa > Chordata > Mammalia > Chiroptera > Phyllostomidae > Tonatia > Tonatia bakeri. The sequence continues at coordinate 33,799 of PVIA01012068.1, read as the reverse complement.
TAACCATTGCCTGGCTGCTTTCCTTGTCCTGTTTTTCTATTACATTTCTGGTGTTTTCTGAGGTCATCCCTAATTACCCCTATTGACATAAAAAACAAAAACACAGCAGGCAAATGCTAAAAGAAGTTTAAATAATGATCTCACTTTAAAGAAAGAAAATTATTTTATTCACTTTATATAATTAAAAGATTATAATAATCTTTGAAAACATGGCCCCTGGCGTTTTTGCTTCCCTGCTGGTGGAATTAGACAGCAAATGTAGAGAACAAGGCTGAAATCAAAAACAAGCATATAGATTAAATTTAAATTCATTACAGAAGTAAAATAAAAATAGAAAGGAATGTATCCCCAGAGCACTTTAATAATCTAGCAACTTTTTGACAAATGTAAAAGAATTGCCCAAAAAGAAATGAAGATTTAAAAAACATACTAAATAGCATTTGCATGTGATTTACACATTACCTGGTTTACTAAGATATATAGATGTTAAGCTGCATAGTAAAACAAATTCAGAGTCTTTAACTATACTTCTTTCCTTTCTTTTTATGTAAAATTCCTCCAAATCAAATAATGCTGTATTTAGTCATATACCTATAATAACTTTGCCTAGTCAAGCCAAATATTTTCCTGAGAAAGAGCCCTGTATTGCAACCCTTTAAGGTCAGGCAGGTTCATGGTATTTGTGTAGATGGAAAAATATTCACGGAGCTGTTGGGATGTCTGGTATGCCTTTATTCATGGGTGGCTGAGCCACGCACACTGCAAGCTGTGTGTCTATCTGCATGTCTCATGTCGTAGCCCTTACACTCCAGCATGGCACCCATTATGGAACCTGTCCCCTTGCGTGTCTCTCATGATGATTGCCCCCAGCAGGGTGTCTTTACCTGTTTAAGTACTAGAGGGGGACAAAGCCGGCAAGATGCCAGAACATCACAGAACATAACATAATTCTGTGCATGCGAGCCCACTTCATGTTATAGGAACAGTTTATCAGACCTAGTCTCAAGACTATGAGAACACTGGTTATCAGGCCTCTCCAAGGGTATGGGAACACTGCTTCCCTTAGCTACCCAGATGCCTGGGTGAGGAAGCCAGACTGCCTCCACTCACCCTATAATTCCACATTCAAATTTCTGCCATTACATGCACAAATCTACATATATACACATATAAATTAAATGTATTATTAATATTCATGGTACACATTATTAATATAGAAATGGCTTTTCCTTAATTGTTTAACACATATATACACCTATTTTCCAATATGGTTCCCAAGTCAAGGTGCCTGTAAACACCTTGAACCCATTGAATCTGATTATCTGACACACAGTAAGGCAACTAGGCAACTGCAGTTAGGGAATGCAGCCCATACGGACTGCCTTCTCTTATAGCACCAGAGGGATGTTCAGATGGTTCCCCGAAATGAGCCTCGGTTTTCAAAACACACTGGAGGGACTCAGAGAACCCACTGAAAGCTGTTTTACTCACCGTATAGTTTATTATATGGAAAGGATATGCACCAAAATCAGCCAAGGGAAGAAATGCACAAGGCATATCCTAGAAGAGTTCTAAACATGGAGCTTCCAGAGGTCCTCGCCCCATGGAGTCACAGACAGCATTAATTACTGCCAAAAATGGTATGTGAGAATATGAATGAACTATTGTCAACCAGGGAAGTTCATCTGACTCTTGGTACCCAGAGTCTTTATCAGAGCTCCATCAAACAGGCATATAGTTAATTACCCATGTCCTGACCTCAGTTTCTAAACCCACAGGAAATCAAGATGAAACTGTGTGGTCCAGAGTTCTCACCACATTATTAGCAAATGGTCTCAAAATCCACAGACAAAGAAAAACCCATATCGGACATGACATTCTGAGGGCTTGGACATTACCTCCCAGAAGCCAAGGACTCAGGCTGTACCTCTCTTTGGTCAAGGTTAAATTCTTTACTGCATATGGGGTTTGGGATGTGACTAGAAAAATCACCAAGCTAATTTATGTAGCTTGCTTAGCACTGCTTTGTAAGGCAGCATCTTAGAACCGCTGCTTCAAATTACGCATCTTTCCTGCCTCACTACAATTTGGGCTTCAGTATAATTTGCTGAAAAAATAATATTTGATTGCAAAAAAGTAAGTTTGAAATACCGTTCCTTTTAGTCCTTTCATGAATACTTAATTATAATCATTTAAATGGATGACATGTTGATACTTAAAAAAATGCAGGGAAAATATGGAAAATGCAGGAAATGTACAACACGTGCATTTAAAAGGAAATCTTGTTAATTGAGCCATCTGGCACATTGTCTTATACTTAGTAGTTATTTCAAAATTCATATATCACATTTGTTTTTAAAACAAAAGGAATAATTTAAATTCAAAGATATGCTGATGTTTAGATAAATTATGTTTTTATTTTAAAGGAAAACTAATGCTGGAACTAGTGATCTTAGAAATTGTCTAGTCCAATGAAGAAAAATGATTAAATTAGGACTTCTAGAGATGGAATGACTTTCCTAGCATCACATTTTGAATTGCTATTGCACACAGCAGAAACCTCACTATACTGGCTGAAGCAAGCCAAAATTGACTTCGCACATATGGAGAACTCTAGAGGCAGAGCCCCAGCCTGGAGAGAGTGTTCAACGCAGCCACAGAGACTGAGAGCCACACTGTCTTCTGCTCCGTCACCCTTCGAGAGTGTTTTTCTTTTTTTATCCACTCATGCTTTTATAATGGCTTTTCCTCATTCACACATTGCATCTATTTTCCATGTGATACATAGTGGGGAAAAGCGAATGGAGTCTGACCCTTTCCTGTATAATTTCACTTACATTAAATGAGGCAAAACTGTTCACTGAGATCCTCATATAAGGGAGCATGACAGGTACTATAATTGGGCACATAAACAATAGCAGAATCTCAAAAACAAACAAATGAACAAAACAAACAAACTGGGGTTCTGCCAGTGAGTAAAAAGGGGAAATTAAATATTGAATATATCTGTGTTTGCTGCATGTTCCTTGAGCACGTATTTATTAAGCATCCGTTTGTCCCAGGATCAGATTACAAAGTGTTGAACAAAACCAACATAGCTCTAGTCCCTCACCTCACAGAACTTATGCTAATGAGTAAAATAGCAAGTACACCAACTCACATGACTGCAGATTGTGCTAACTGTTGTAAAAGAGGAAACAAATTCTTTGAAAAAGAGTATTTGAGCTTTAGGAGAGGCATGATCTACTTTAGGTTGTGTGATCTGGGAAGGCTATTTTAAAGGGATGGCAGTACAGCTGAGATTTGAAAGAGAAGTTATCAGTTGTGTGGGGGGAGAGAAAAGAGGTCCAGGAAGCAAGAACAGAATATATGAAGATGCTGAAACTCTAAGCAATTAAAATATTTAAGAAAATGAGGACAAACCAATGTTTTGGAATGTGATAAACTTGAGAGAAAAGCTGTAAGAAAAGGCAATATTTGAATTTTTACAACCTAACTTCCCCCCTCCTTAAAATAGAGAAAAAAATGAGAAAAGAAATACAGAGAATTAGTTTTAGTTTCAAAAGCCAACAGTAAGAGGAGATAAAATATTGATAGATAAGAACAGTAGACAGTAGAAAATTTTCTCAGTAATGGCAGACAGAAACAAAGCATAAAGAAAGAAAAGAAAAGGAGAAAAGACAAGAAAAAAGAAAAGGAAAGAAATGGGGAGAAAGATCAGTGGGACTCAGGATGGTAAGGCTTAACTTGCAGCTGTCTCACGAGGAGGAGCATCCAGTGTCAGCAGCCAAAGGCTATGCAATGGTCCCCAGTGGGTGACTATGAGGTGAATGATGCCTCATACCTGGAACTACCGAAGATTTACATCAGTACCTGTTGTCCCTCCAGACTCCATTAGAGAATGCACCTGGCAGGGTTTATGGTTACTGTCTTTATCTTTGTCATTCAGCAAGGTTCTTTCCTTTCTTTTGGTAAATATGGCTTACTGATTAACCAAAAATAATGTCTACTTGTGCCCTCTGGTTTTGCTCTACATAAAAGTCACTGGTCTTTGTAATGAGAACACAGCCACTAAAACACCGTCTTTTTTCTTCTTCATTTCTTCATAGTCCAGTGGGCAATAGTGACAGTAACAAAAAAATGAAAAAAAAAAGGAAAGAAAGAAAAAAGCAAGAAAAATAGTCAAATTTTATAATTGCTATGTAATTTAACATAATTGAGTTTTCTTTTAAAACCAACTTTTCATTCATTCATCACATAATTATTTAGGATTTACTGTGAGAAAGGCAGTTATTAAGAACTTAGGGACATTCTTGAAGACGCATCTTAAGTAGATGTACAGGATTCATGGCATACATTGCATTTCTTTATCTGCATCTCATTTACATCAACTTTTAGCCGACAACTGCCAGGATCTTTATTCCTAATTCCAATAAACTTCTCTATCTCAAACACTGTCTTTTTGATACTATTCCTATATATTGGCCCTGATGCCATTACCACCTCACCCAGTTACACGTCTTCTCTCTGTGTAGGGTCTGGAATTCCTGCCTTTCAATGCTGCTGGTCTGTGTCTGCAGGGCCTCACAGGGTCTCTGGGTTTGGGGGGAGTAGGTCATCACAAGCCACTGCAGCTGTTGCTTACACCACTTTGTGTAGTCCCGGAAAGAGGATTGGGCACAGCAGTCTCTTTAGTCGCTTGTTATTCTTGTCACTATTTTATCAGCATCTGTCAGGCAGGAACACACGCTGTCTATTTTGTATGACATGACTGTGCCGGCTATCTAGCAATAATGCCACAGTCCCCACAGGCAAGCACTTAGCATTGATCGTGATGCTGGTGCTGAGACTTGATCACCAACCTTTCATGAATTACAAAAGTTTCAAGTTTAACTCACATTTTATTTTTAATATGATTTCAAAATGTCTTGAGATGCCTCAGCATGATAAAATCCTATTGCAGTTAGAGCTGCTTTTGTTGCAATTCTGAACAATCCAATGTGTGGAGTCTCCCCGGAGTGACTGTGATAGCCATGGCATTCCTAAAGAAAGTCTTTATAATGATGGCTTAGGGAGCAGTTGCATCACAAATTTCACACATAAGTATGTATGTATGTGTATATATATATATATATATATATATATATATATTTATATACAAAGCAGAATTTTCAATATGAAATCTCATGAAATCAAACATATTTTAATGTCTCTGTATATTACTATTGATATTCAATCTTACTTCCTTATCTGAAACACAAAAGGTATTTGACAGAGTTTATTTCCTTGAAATTTCAATTATTCCCAAAACAGTAGTCCATAATTTAGTTGTGCTTTGGCTCAAAAGAAATCTAAATATTAACCATATGGGCTCTTTAATTGGTCCCATGGATTTTGTTCTTGAAAGTATGTATTGTTAAAAAAGTGGACCAAGCACAAGAAGAGGAGGAGGCACCAGTGGTAGTGGAAAAGCACTCACTGGTCGGAGTTAGGCAATCCTGTCCTCCGTCCTGCCCACGGCACTCACTTGTGTCTGTTTTCTTATTTTTAAATAAAGGCAAGTCATAGTTTCCTCTCCCTGACTTCATTGTGACATCTTTATTCAATGGTATGTAATAAATGTTATACATGTGAAATAACTAACAATAATTATTATCATTATTTGGTGAGCAATTATTAAACACACTTGAATAGGCATTTTCACCAACTAAAGCCCACATTCAAGTTTTACTTATTTCTTACTAACATAGAAAACTCAAGTGAAGAAAACTTATTTTTTTACCCAGCTATCTCTTACATGTACTAGAAAGTAATGTTAAATTTATAAACATCATCATTATTTATGGCATACATTTATCCTCATAGTACAGTAAGTCACCAATTCACTAATTCACTCCTTTTGTTTTTGTGAACAGTACCAATTTAGTTTGAGGTTCACATCCTTAGCCTCAAAAGATATATAGCATTGGTCCAAGCTAATGACAGCAAACTAGCTCACCTGTGGTGGTAATTGATTGAGGACTAGACTTTTGACTCAGCTCTTGAGAGAGAGTTCTTGATCACATCAATAAGTCAACAAATCAATCCTTTGACTTTAATTGATGTAAAACTTGCTAAGTAACAAAACATGACATGGAGATTTAAGCTACTATTAGCATGCTTTTACTTCCTTCATTTGTCTGTACTTTGATAAATTATTTTCATAACATTTTATAGAACTCCTATTTTTTAGGTGAAAATAAAATATTTTTACTTGGCAAATGACTAATACACTCTCTGGCTTGAATAGAAGATTTCTTGGTGGGTGACAGGGGTCTCCTGGCACTCGATTGGCTTGAGAGATTAAAAATGTTTAGCCATGAAAAGAAATTATTTACCCATTGCTTAATGTTTTATAGGATAGGTATAATACAGATAATTTTTTTCTAAATTGTGCCACAAAGCAAAACCAGGAAAAGAGGGTAATAGTAAAATAATGTGATTTCTGCTTAATACAATAACTTACTTTGGAAATACCATACCTCCTGTTTTGTGGATGAAAGAACATTCCTCAGATAAAATAAGGATGCTATACTTAAATTGGATGGAATTTGGTCTAGAAAGTTTCTAATGTGCCACAGAACTTCAAAATTATATCATTTTCTAAAGAGGTTTGGCCAGATTTTTTTAAGTTGGTAATCACTCAAAGTGAAAGGAATGCTAGACGGAGGAGGCTTGCAGAAAGCAAGCATGGTCCTATGGGAAAAGCATTGTGTTTGGGATCAGATCCACCTGGCTCTGGGCAAGTTTCTGTAGGTTTCCGAACTAAGATTTCACCATCAATAAAAATAATAACACCTACCATTCAAAGTTTGATAAATGATACAATTGCAGTTATTAATTATAAATAAGTTAAATGGTAGTATGATTAAATAATTTTTCTCTAAAATAACTGAATTTCAAGGTATTATAATGAAAACGAATTTGAACAATAGCTTTATAACTGCTCATTAAGTGAGAGAACTATTACAGCCATCCACAACTTCCCTGTCCCTTTTAGGTATAGAAATTTTATTGAAACAAAAGAAAGCATCTTTGTTTTGTAGATTACTGTGTTTATTATACTTTTTCTGCTATTGGTCTTTGTGTTATCTCATAACAACCAATTATGTAGGGACAATGTTATAGTGAAGCAAGACTAAAAAATTAACAAGTAACATATTTAGAGCTCTTCCTTCTAGAAGGACAATAGTTGCACGCAGACAGCCCTACTCCCAGTTTTTCTGGTGTCACCGTCCTCCTCTCAGTCCCATGGTAAGCAGTGGGGAGTGGATCAAAGAAGTGACAGCACTCTGCTTACTCTCCGTGAACTGCCTACCAGAAAAAAAACTCTGCCCTTTATCTCCTCTTTTTCAGTGTTTTTGATTAAAAACAGTATTGGTATTTGTACTTTGTGATACATTTTGTCTCTGACATTCCTTAAAATTTTTGCTTTGACTTTGTATTAAACAATTTCAATTCAGGCTAGGCAATATTTTTATCTTTAAACTTGACATCTCAAAATGTCATCTCTGACCTTGATTAATGTATTTCAGGAGTCTGGAACCCCGGGGAGCAGAGAGCCTTTCTAATTTATGCTGATATCTCTGCACAGGCAGAAGATCTGAGGTAGAATTAACTCTCAAAATAGAAGGTTAAGAGTATCTGGTGATTAGTACTGGTAGTAGCTTCACAGTGTTAAGGGTATGGTTATGAATATATTTAAAGTTGGAAAAAAATTAAAAGATGGCCAGATCTTGAACTTCTGGATTCTTGACCTGATCTCTACTGTTGAAGCTGATTTTCAAGGCAGAAGCAAATGATGGACATTCTAGAACAAGCCGTTCTGTTGTTCTAATAGGAAAAACTCTAATAGAATTATTATTCTAGTTATTTTTCATTCATTCATTCATTCATTCATTCAATTTCCGTTCAAGTACAATTGTCTCCATTTTCTTGCTGCCATTTTCCCCCACTCCCACCTTCAATCCTAAAACCCCCTTTGGTTTTATCCCTGGGTCCTTTATGTGTTCCTTGATGATCCTTCCTTTCTTTTCTCTGTTATACCCCTCTTCCCTCCCCTCTGATTATTGTCAGTTTGTTCTACATTATTGGAGGACTTTTGATAGCAGATTTATATTTCAGAATCCTTGGAATAGATCTAACCAGATAAATAATTTAAAACTAGACAGACCTTTATCTCTAACTTCCACAGAGTCAGTAATGTTTGTATAAATATGATAGTTTTAAACACTTATATTTTAGAAAACAAGTCACATTCTCCAGTTTCATTCCTAGAGAGATATGTATATGTACATTTAAATAGATTTAAATATATTAATATAGTACAATGCTTCATATAAATTCTACCCAGCAGCACAGCAAATGCATCTCCAGAAAAAGATCTCCATTCCTAGTGAAAACTAATTACCTTAGATTTAAAATTCAATACTATTTCTCAATGCATAAACTTGCTCATGAGAAGTAGCACTGCCATTGCAATTTGAGGTTTCATACAAAGCCCAATTTAACTCTGAAACTGTACATCTATCCTTTTAAAACTTAGATGTTTTTCAGACAATTGTATTAAACCAGATTTTTTATTTTGCATGGGATTTGACTATAGTAAATCCATCTGTTACAACATTTTGGAGAGTAATCCAAAAGGCCTATTTCACAAATCACAGGCCTTTGTGCATGTCTGACCTTAGTTTGCTAATTCATACATTCCTTGTCTGTTAATCCATACCTTTTTGTGGTTAATACAGAAAAATATTTTATATGTAATATAAAATAATAATATATATAATATTAGTACAAATATATAATATATATATAATATAATATATATATTATATATTATATATATATTAGTACAAATAGGGTGGTATATACACAAAGAACACAAGAGAGTTCTGGTGAAGTTATACTATGTATTACTGTATATTTTTTTTAATTCCAAATCCCAATTTGTAAATGGTAACCCGTCTTTTATAGCCCAACATATGTGTATCCTGACTAAATATTAACCTTATGCTCTCTTTAATTCTCTCTAGGCCCATACTCTATGTACATGACCCTTAAGTACTTGCTACCATCATACTAGAAAGGAACAAAGGTGAGGCTTAAGAAGAGTAGAAAGAGTAAATATGTTTTTTCCTGTGAAGAGTTGAGCTTCGTAGGTTCGATTCCCAGTCAGGGCACATACCTGGGTTGCAGGCCACAGCCCCCAGCAACCACACATTGATGTTTCTCTCTCTCTTTCTCCCTCCCTTCCCTCTCTAAAAATAAATAAATAAAATATTTAAAAAGAAAGAGTTGAGCTAAGCCCTTCAAGGTGTTGCTTCTCCAACATCCATTTTATTTGACTCTGAGTCTTCAAGGGGCCTTGAACTGATGCCCCCTCATGCAAGCATGTGCCCTAGATAACAACCTGCAGAGTTACAAGTGAATGTAAGTTTCTGATATGATGTCTCCAACAGCCCCTGTAATGAACAATCTCCCGCACGTCCCAGGGCCTTCCCCTCATGCACTCCTTAAATAAGGTCCCTGCAGAGTTTACCAAAACCACATTTTTTTGTGTGTTTGTTCAAATGGACCAATCTGGCCTTAGTCTGAGAACATGCAAACACTCTACTTGTGTGCCTCACGGCCCTGTCTCTTTCTCTGCATGTACCCTGCCTTCACCTCCCAGTATGGCTCCTCAAAGCAGGCAGTGTTCTTCTACCAGGGCCTGTGGTTAGCAAACTGCTTTACATCAGTTTCTCGTATGGTCTTTTGCTGAGCCATGGCTCGCCACCCATCATCTTGTGCTCCACTTCATAAATATTAATTTCATGAATTCATAACATCTCTTTATCATAAAAAGCAGAAGCCCAGCCATTTGCACTGCATATATATTTCCCTGGGGCTCCACTAAATTACTGCGTGGGTCTCTTAGGCTTCAGGCCCAACCCAATAAGAAAGAGGCCCTGGGCAGATCTTTAAGCAGCATTCATTGAGAAAAATTAGCCTTCGGCATTGGAGAATCTAATAGGTATATGACAATGTACCATGAGAATAAGACAACTTTTATCTTGTAAAGTCACAACTTTACCAGGGAGTAAAACATTAGTCTCTTCCTGCAAGGATTAAGGAGAGAAAACAAAGCAAAAGTTTATGATTTCCCTAAAAGTCAACAGAGATCATTTTGGGTCAAGTAAACTAAAAAGTTCTCTCATCTATTAATAAATGCTGGGAATATTTGGCAAAGCAAAATTGTATTTTAGACCGCTGGTTTGAGAGCATGTTAAACAAAGAACCTAAATTCAATCAGTTGAGGAACACAGATAATTTAATGTTTGCTTTAGTAAAGCTTTTAAAATACCCTACCAATTCTGTTATTTAAAAAGAGTGTCCTATTTACACTCTGTCCTGAGGAAATCATAGAATCATACTCACATATGCTCCACAATTAAAAGAAAAAATGCCCTAGGTCGTCTTTATTTCAGATGTCAGAACAGCACCATCATAAGCACAGAATTTTTTATTTAATATAATATTGCTTTAACTGAAAAGCCAGGGGCAGTTGTCAGGCCACTCTGAGGTTCCCTTTCTCAGAGCTCCCCTGAACACTGAAGTGCCGGGCGATGACGACACGCAGGACGCCTGCGTCTGTAGGCGCCGTCGGCAGCGCCGAGATCAGGTGTAGCATAATTCTGTGTTCCCGAGCCACCACATCACGGCATGTTTAGCTCATTCTTTGGACAGGCTTATGAAGATACATATGCAGACTCTATGCTTTTCAAATATAACCAGCCTTGTACAATGGGTGGAATCTGAACTTAACATCAGATCATCAATATTTGGGTTTACTGCTTTAAAAAAATGTTTAAAACCTCTATTTTACTTAATAAGATACCCTCTAGATCCATCCATGCTGACCTAAATGGTAAGATTTCATTCTTTTTAATGACTGAGTAATGCATTGTACCACAGCTTGTGTACACCTGAGACTAATACAAAATAATACTGAATGTAGACCATAATTGAAAAAATTTAAAAACTTAAAAAATCAAATAAAAAATTTGTATTTATAAAGTCTTTGAGTGAATTTTTAAAATTTGCTAAATGAACATACTAGGAGCTGTCTTACATGAATTATTTTGTTTACCGAATTCATTAATGCGGCATGGAAAATCATTATGTAGGTGTTAATTATTATGGAGAGGAACTATGGCCATTCACCCCTCACACAAGGACTCTCTCCCTACTGCTCTCTTACATTCTCCCTTGAGCTAAATATCAAAAGTTTCATTTTAAAATAAGGTCCTACATTTTGGAAGCAATAATTCCGTAGCTATTTTAGTCCATCAAAAATGGGACTTTTAACTTGGTAATGTTTATTGACTGAGGCTATTTTTACACATAATTTGTAAATACATACTACACAATTATCACACATGGAAAGAAAGGCAACACAAGCTAGCTACAATTAAGGTTGCAAACTAGTGTCCAGGAAAATAATTACCAATGTTCTTTCTTGGTTATATGGAACATTTTAAAAATATTTAAGTCAAAAATTAATGGTTAGGAAAATCCCTAAGGAAATCTGACATCAGCTTTTCTTTATAATTAGATTAGAAATCATGGACGGACATGGCATGGTTTCCAGAGAGCGACCATCCATAGAAGCCGAACATCAGCTCCCACTGGATGTGTACTCTTTAATGTGCCATGATTCCCACTGCTACCTCTTACTTTCTCATGAAAGCATGTTATCTATCTGATTTCTGAACTAGAGTCTCTTAACTTCAATTTGAAATGCACTAAAAAGAAATTGTAACTGACCCATAGAGGCCAGATATTAACCATTATCCTAATGTTTTATGTATAAGGCCATGGGAACAAATGACTTGGCCATGCTTTTATAGTCTCTCAAAGATGTGCATGTGAAAGCAGATAGAAAAATTTTCTCTACATTGACTACTTACAAAAGCATCCTATGATGAGGCTGTGATAAGGTGTGGCATCCTGAACTTTCAATATCTGTGTCTGGTTTACAAGTCCACAAAAATTAGACATGCCAGAGCAACAGTAGACAAGGAGAGGGAAGCTGTTAATGAAAAGCGAACAGGTTTACAAGTAACCTTGGTGTGCTGAGGATTTATGTTCAGTCATAGTCCCAGAAGTGCAGTGAAATGAATTAAAACATTCCAAGGGCTTCCACTGAGGAAGGAAAAGGAAGTAAGTATCAGACCCAGATTTATAAATGAAATGAAGCAACTTGAAAACATCAGTGTAAAACCTTGACTTTAAGGCAGAGTCCACTTAGCACTGGGAATAAAAAATATATATATACTTTTATATATTTTCATATTTATGTTTTATTATATATAGATATACATATATACCTATATACAATAAAACATAAACAGAATAGGCCCAGTAGTATTCAGTAGGAGCCAATTAGCTAACAGAACAATTAAAGAGTCAAAAAATTTTTTCTGTATGTGTGGAGCAGTCATTCTCAATTTTGGAATGACTGGTATGAAGTCAGGAGAGCTGGGTTTCTGGTGTAAAGAGAGAGAAGGGGTAGCTCCACACACTTGACGTCCATTCAGAAAAACAGGAGCCACACTCCTGTACTGAAACAATCAAACCTGTCTCCACACAACACACACGCAAAACATCTTCAGTGATTTTAACTTTGACACATACCAAAAATGTGTCTGTGAGGAGGACAACACGGGAAGTGAGCTGTCTGAAATAGTCACCTTCCTCCTGTTTGTGCTTCACGTTGAGCGGTTTCTTGATTTCTTCACTGTCGACATTCGGGGCCAGATAATTCTTTGGCTGCTGCTGGTGGTGGGTGCCCTTCTGTGTATGGCGGTGGTTCAGCAACGCTCCTGGCCTCTCCCCATTAGACACCAGCAGCACGCTTTCTTCCCTCCCCTACCTGTGATGACCAAAACGGCTTCCAGGCATCCCCACAAGTCCTGCGGGGAACAATTACCTGCAGCTGAAAAGTGTGGATGTGGAACATGATATTGAAGAAAACTCCACACTTCACAGGAAAGTCAAGCAAATGTACTAAGTTCTAAATCACTGCTAATTTAGTTTTTCCTGCCCCATCATCCTATCTCTGAAGGTGGCATTTTTTTAAATAAAATGTTAGTTCAAAGCCCTCAATATCATTAAACAAAATATGGTAACAACTACATGATAGAAAAGAATTTCATCACTAAAATCATTGAATAGTAGAATGTTTGATATCATAGAAAATATTCAAAGAATATTAATGAATGGGAAAAATTATGGTACACAATAGTATTGACGTGCAGCCCTGGAGCTCCCCCTTCAGGGAGTAGTGTGTGTGCAGTGAGAGAAATATTTAGGCTGCAGATCAGTTGAGTTTTCCTTCCCGGATACAGTGTGGTAGTCCCTTCATATCTGCAGGCGGAAAGACTCAGATCGCCAGTGGAGGCCTAAAACTGCAGGTAGTACCAAACCCTATATATTCTATGTTTTTTCTTATACCTACATACCTGTAGTAAAGGTTAGTTTATAAATTAGGCAATTATACAAAAAAGAATTGTTCTTAACATAGATCAGTGATTTTCAACATTTTTCTTCCTCATGGCACAATAAACTAATTACAAAAATTCTGCAGCATGCTAATATATATATATTATGAAAAATAAATGTAATTTTGATTCATTCACACTGGATGGATATTGTTGTGTTGGCTGTTGCCATTCTTTTATAGACAATTTAATGGAAAAGACATGAGTGCCCCCAACTAAGAGACATTGCATGTTTTAACACTTCTCGCAGCACACCGGGTGAAAATCACCGCCCCCCCCAGGTCTAAGCAAACATCGCACACAACCTTTTCTTCTCTTCTTTTTGGTAAGTTGAGAACTTTCACCTTTTCATTGAAGGAAAGTACCTAAGGGCTTCTTTTTGACACATCCTAATTGTTAGCTCACCATTCTTGCACTTTGGGGTCATTATTAAGCAAAAGAAGGGTTACTTGAACACAAGTATTGTGATACTGTGACATTCGATCCAGTGACTAAAAAGGCCATTAAGTGACTAACAGGCAGGCACTGTATACGGAGTGGAGTCCCGGGACAGAGTCCTGTCCCAGGTGGGATGGAGTGGGACTGCATGAGATTTCATAATGCCACTCAGATGCTGCCCAATTTACAACTATGAATTGTTTATTTTTGGAAATATTTAATATTTCCAAATATTTTTTGGTTTCATATTTTCTGGTTTTGACTGGTGGCAGAAAGTGCAACCATGGATAGGGGAGCTGTTCCTAATTCCTAATTCGTGATTAGGAGAACCTTAGACTAATTCATGATTTTCTCTGTGTATCCCTGTTGAATATTGAAATGGGAGAGCCAATGAAGATACGGAACTTCATAATATGCAACTTCTCCATCAGTGCTTTTGTTAGGTAGGATAGTGAGTAAGCTAAGGCAGGGAGGAGGAGGAAGGTTTTTCTCCCCTGGTGACTCAGCATTCCTGAGCCCGGCCTGACAAGGTTGCCTGGAGCTCAGTCACAAGCAAAGGCTGCGGAGGAGGAAGAGAGCCCTTGAGACTCTGTGTACTGGGAAAGGGAGCCTTTGTAGCAATTTCATTAACTAAGACGAAAGAGCCTTTACTAGATGAGAAAGAAAGCCTTCGCAGTTGTACATTATTTCCAAGGTTTAGAAAGAGGAGAAGGAGGGATACCTAGGAGTTGGCTTAAGTGTATGAACCCCGAACACCAATAGTTGGTGCACTCCGAACAGCTGAGTGCCCACTTGTAGCCAGGTGCTCAAGTGTATAGAGCAAACTTCCTAACAACTTTATTTCCTGTGTATGTGGGGCATTCCGACTAGCCAGGTGCCTGCTTGTAGCTTTGTGCTGATGCATGTTTCATAAACAAACTCGCTATCTCATTCCACTATAGGAGTTTGTTTTCACCTGAATTCTTTTCTTGCAAGCAAGACAAGAACCGAGAAGGGGCAGCACCCTGACTTGGGGTCACCCTGGTAACATTTTGACCAGAGACATCTGAAGGAACAAAGTTTGGAGTTCTCCATACATTCTTAAACATATAGGCCATGATATTCATATTTATATTAAAAAAGGAAGTTTATTCTTCATTCTCTCTTTTGACTACATTGCAGTTAATGCCTGGAAATTGCTGTAAGATTCTGTATATTTTTAATGAAAGTTACTGTTATATGTACCCCTGCCATGCTCTTAAATATGGGAAGCAACATGGTATCCTTGGGAAGGATCCACAAAGGGAATTCTTTGATCTAATACATTAATTTATTTATGAGAAGTCTGGGAACTCATGTTGGGCTTGCAGACAAAACCATATATTGTGCTGTCTCTTACTGACACCAGTGACCATTCAGGTCACCCAGGGGTTTTCCTCTGCCTTTTAAAAGTGGCCCCTGCTTCTGCACAGTAGCGGGTATTGCTATACGGTGTACATATCCATATCTCTGACATATTTGTATCTTGGAATTTGAACATCAAAGCATGCTATGTTGTCAGTTTGCTCCCGGCTGTATTCCATCCCAATAGTGGGCGAGTGAATGTGTGTGTGTGGTGCATACATATCTGCTCCAGAATTTTAATTCTAGCTTTATTTTATGGCATTAAGGTTGATTTAATTTTAATTTTTATCTTGACTTCTCACATTGTCTAAAACTTTATTATTTCATGAGCAGGAAATAGTTATTTAAAAATAATAAACATGATAACTATTTCAGAAGTGAATGGAGTTAGTGTCTGCACAAAACTGTAACAGTACTAATTGTATTGCATTGTTATTAATTGTTCACTTCAAAATAGTTAATTTTGTTTTACATGAATTTCACTCAGAAAAAGAACTCATAAACAGGGACAACAGTGCAGTGATTGCAACAGTGGGCGGGGCAGGGGATGGGGGATAAATAGTATTGGAAATTAATACAATGAAAATGAACTATTAGAAATAAAGTAAATGATCTTACTAAAAATAAAAAAATAAAATACATGAATAAATTGTTCACTGAGTTTTTAAAAAAATTAAAGAAGGTGTATGTATTTGTATCTTCAATATATAATAAAGACAATCACAAATCAGGAAGTATCAAACATAACAGATTATATTGATCTGTTATATATACATATATAGGTATATAACACACACACTGATGATCTGTTTTGTCAACCACTGATTTAAATGAAACTCTCTCTCATTCAGCAAAAAGGACTCCAAGGACACAACAAAATTTTCCCCCCAAAGTCACATTGTAACAAAGCTACAAAAAGAATTCTTATCCTTTAATTCCCAAATAAATATCCTATTCAGAAAAGGATTGGTGTCAGCAGTGTGTCTGTGTGTGTTAAAACAAAAAATGGATTAAGATGATATTTATTTATGGGGTGATTTAAAGAATCTATCAGTGAAGAGTGCCACCTTTTAAATCTCACACATTTTCCTATCTAACCAAGATGTGCTCTAGCTATATTCACACCAAGAAAAAACTCCAAACTTGGCCTTGGGTTTACAAACGCCATCAATTCAGCATTTTGTTCACGGAAAACTAGAGCACCAGCAGTGATTAAGGCACAGGGGGAGCACGTAGAACGTTATTCATACCTACCTAAAGAGCGTGTGGCGTATAATGCTTTTTGAAACATGACCAAAGGACTGCACTGCGAGGATTTAAAAAATGCACAGAAAAGCAGATGGGAAGTTCTGATTTCAAGGTATTAATAAATGAGTTGCCTTAGGTTTTGATAATAGGCCTCTTCCTTCTTAGCTATTTACAGGAAAACTATTTTATAGGCTATGTCTCTGCACATTCAAATCACCAAAATTTACTTCTCAAAATTCTCCTCCAGAGAACTAATAGAAAATAAATAAAAGAGGCAGGACATGTGTATGTATGAGTCCTTCCTAACTTTTACTACAAGGCCACTATGATAGAGGAGAAAAGTTGTCTACCATCCTCTACAAATTCTGCACAGTATCAAGGTATTCTGACTACTATTGCTGACTACTATTGCTGGGTAAACACAGCCAAAACTCAGTGCTTTAAAACAATGATTTTATTGTGTTCATAGATTTTGTAGGTCAGGAATTTGTCCCTTTTTTCTCATCTTTATTGAGTTATAATTTAAACGCAACATTATGTAAGTTTAAGGTGAACAATGCAATAATTTGACATAAGTAGATGTTGTAAAATTGTTATCACATTAAAATTAGTTAATATATCTATCATTTCTCATAGTTACCACAACTTGCGGGGGGGAGCTTTTAAGGTTACCTTTTTTTAGCAACTCTCAAATACATAGCATAGTATTGTTAATAGTAGTGGCAATACAGTAGCACCCGACTACTGAGCACGGCCTCTAGCCCCACACCTCTAGCCCCATGCACCCCTATGTCCATTGCAGCATTATTTACAGTGGCCATGACAGGGGAACAACCAAAGTGTGCTTTGACAGATGATTGGAAAAAGAAGATGTTGTACATATACAATGGAATACTACTCAGCCATAAGAGAAGATAAAATACTACTATTTGTGACAACATAGATGAAACCTGAGAATACGATACTAAGAGAAATAAGTCAGAAAAAGCTAAGAGCCATATGATTTCGCTCACATGTAGGATATAAAACTGAAACTCATAGACACAGACAACAGTATGGCAGTTATAGAGGTAAAGGGGGTGGGAGGGAGTTTAAAGGGGGCCAAATAATGTGGTGGTGAAAGATGATTTCGCTTTGAGTGGTGAGCACACAATGCAATATACAGATCATACATCATAGAAATCTACACTTGAAACTTATATAATCTTATTAACCAATGTCACTCAAATAAATTTAATTAAAAAAATCATCCTTATAAAACAAAATTGAATTTTGCACAATGGAAGAGGGATTTGAAACTTGGATTTTCCGGTTCAAAATCCCGTAGTGTCTGGGGTATTCTATGCTGCCTCTCATCCCAAGAATCCTGAGGAGGTAGGAGAAGAGTCACAGGTATTCTCTCTAGGCAGAGAGGAAACAATCTAAGAGAACATTTTCTTGACACAGACGGCGTAGTTGTTCAGCCCTACGGCATATTCAGCTCTAGATTTCTAGTATTTGTGTGACTTGTTGTTAGTCATTTTTTGTGAAATGATCTTACTGGGTTGAAGTTTTCCTGTAGAAAAAAAAATGACAAAAACTTTGAGGTGACGCTAGAAAGTAAAGGAAGAAATAGAATATTTTAAAACAGACAAAGCAATAGATGAGAATGAAGTATGATGAACGCCAGCCAGGGAATTTGAGGGGCCAGGACAAAGAGATTTGATTAGCTAGCTCAGGCTAGAAAATAATCAATAGGGATGGCAAGACATTTGAAATCATGAACTGAAGGAAGTCCAAGTTTAATCTGGGGCAGAGATTACTTTTTATGATTCTCATATGCACTATTTTAACCAGATAGATTTAGAAAATCCACTTTTCCATTTACCGATAAACTCACAAATGTTTACAACCTAAAATAAAAATAGTTAGAAATTAAAATAAAATAATAACTAAATAAAATTTAAAAACTCTAAAAATGAGATATTTATACAGTTTAACATTCATTAAACCTTGTATTGGTAAGCTGATCCAAAAGATAAATTTAGGACCACAAATATAATTTAGCTGAGAGAAAATGAGGTCAAGGATAATTTAAAAAATTGAATTATAATGGTTTATTATGTTACTGAGAAGAAAAGACTAGACAAAATGGCTATCAAAAATCCTTATTTATTGCCTTGGCTGGGGTGGCTCAGTGGACTTAGTGCTGGCCTGTGAACCAAAGGGTCACTGGTTTGATTCCCAGTCAGGGCACGTGCTGGATTGTGGGCCAGGTCCCCAGTAGTGGGTGTGTGAGAGACAACCACACATGCATGGTTTTGTCCCTCTCTTTCTCCCACCTTTCCCCTCTATCTAAAAATAAATAAATAAAATCTTTAAATAATCCTTATTTACTGATTTTGTTTCATTTAATCATTGTAAGAGCTAATTCAATGTGGGCTTATCTTGTCAGTACAAGTGTTATAATGACCCACTGAACCAAATATTTTAGATAAATGGTTGATAAGTGATTGGAAAAACTCTGATTATTAACTATTAAAATTTTCCACAAAATTAATTGTGTCTTTAAGAGGAGGAAGAGGAACTTGAAAGTGGAATTAGGCTATTTTGGATAATGACTCTCTAACTTCTAACTATCCACCTGAATGGTCTCTAGGGTAATTATTAAATTAACCCATTGATTTGAAGCTTGTATATACTCCCTTCTAGTACATTTCAAAATTACATATGTCCACAGAGTTTTATGACTTATGTTGTTGATAAACTTTGATGAGTCAAAATATTGAAAATGCATTTTTTTCAAAATGCAAAATGTTAGTGACTAAGGAAAGAATTAGAAAAAGACCTAATTAATGATGCTTTCTCTTTTTTTCCATCAAATTTGTATTTAACATATTTCAAAGATATTTCAAATTCCTATGTACTTTATATTCATGTGGGAAAATGTAACATATTTTAAATGAACACAGATTATTTATAAATGTGTTTTAATATCTCCTGATTGTCTTAAGAAAAAATTAAAAAATACCTTTCATTTCTGAAAAACAAAGAACTCTTTGGCAAACACTAAAACTACATTTGCATGAAGCTTCTAAAGTGCTTTATTTTCATTCAGAGAAATTTCATCTGAAGCATGAAGTCACATGTTCAGCAGATATTTTTGAGGACGTCCCTGTGTTTCAAGATCAAAGCCCTGGGTGTAGCTCTAACTGATACAGAGGGGCCGGCAGGCTCCTGCTCTCTGATAATGATTAGTGTGGTAAAGGATGAGATATTGAATGTGGAATTAATTGCTTGATTTACGTTTTATTATGCAATGAAAGAAACACATAAATAAAAGGTACAGATGTAAAAATGTAAGAACCTGATATTTATAACTAGAAGTTACACACTTTACATTATTTTGCAGTCATTTAAAAATGTTATTAGACTAAATGGCTGTTTTTATTTTAAATTTATTTTAATTCTGCTTTGAGTTCATGATGAACAACTTACTTAGAAAATAAAAATGTAAATCTAATTTGAGATATATGACAATGGCTTTGGTTATAAACCTTTCCTATATTGTCATTTGAAGGAAAGTATAGGAAGAGTTATTTACACAGTTCTAAATAGGCAATAATAAAACTCAACAGCTTTGTAAGTTAACAAAAGTACATTTTTTCAAAATCCACAACAAAAGACACAAAAATCAGCATCTAAGTATCCACTAACACTTAAAAATGTGATTATACATTTGTAAAATAATTTCCAGTTATTGTAATTTCATCTGACAAAATATATATGACACTCATCTGAAAAGTTCTAGAAAAAGAAGCTTTACATGTGGGAGGTTATTTTGAAATTAAATTTACTAAAGCCTTAGATCCTTATACAAGATAGATAAGTAAATCAGAAAGAAGTTCATTAACAATATTGGTGACTAAATAAATAAATAAATAAATAAACAAAATGCAAGGGCCCTGTATCACATCATACAACAAAATGTACCATAGATGCCTTGATAATGTATATTTTAAAAATTAAGTAAAATTTTATTTAAAACAGATAAAAATTTTAGTCAGTTTTTAATATTGCAGTGAAAAATAATTTTGTTGGCATAATTAAGTGAGAAAAAAAGCAAAAGCTAGTTTAGATTCTGAAGACATAAAATGTCTGTATGACAAACTAAAAATCAACTGAAAAATACATTATATAAGAGATGTAAGCTAAATATTTTTAATATGTAGTTAGACTTTACCAATAAATAAGATACCTGAATAAGACAACAGGCAAGAGAAAGAAATACATGATATAATTTGGCAGTCCACATACAAAAGACTTACAAATTGCAAATGAACATTTAAAATAACTTTCAGTGTTTCAATTAATAAAACAAATAAAAATAAAAATAATTTTTTTATTTTAACAACTATTTTTGAACTATACATTGCCAGATTCTGCTTTTCTGCTTTAAGACTTATTTATGAAACTATATATTTTCTATTTGAAGGACCAGGAAGAAGTTAAGAAAGGAGGAGTAACGAGTGTATATCTGGCATGTGTACGTGCGGGTGTATGGAGGGGTGAGGGGTGAGGAGCTTTACTACAGATATGGTAATTAGAAATTTTAAACAAGATTATATTTCAAATGGAACTTGAAAGTTAAGATAAGAAACCAAGCATATAAAAAGCTATAGAAAGAGAGTGACCCTGCCTTAGGGGAAAACAACTGAAATATGATAAAGTGCTTAGGTTATTTCATAAACAGGACACAGATGTGGCAGATGAAGTTAGAAAAAAAGCTGAAGAAAGTGGGGTTGACCAGAAAGACTCTTGGATTAAGTGGTTGGGGACAGCAGTTTGGAGCTTAGGGAAAGATTTGGGAATTTATTCTAAGTGTCCTAGGAAACCACCGATGGATTTTAGGCTGGGGCTATGAAGTTCATACTGCTGAGGTGGGATGACTGCAAATTTAGGCAGAAAGCTATGTCTGTATTGAAATGTGATCACAACTTGCAATCAGGTGCTAATGGTGGAGCTAGTGGAGAAATATCCAAGATCTATTGTAAGAAGAGTACTAATAACATAATTTGAGCAGTTAGATATGGTGAGAGAGAGGACAGGAGCCAAGGATGACACATTTTCTTTTTCCTAAGCAATTAGATAGAGGGTTATACCATTTATTGAGGTGGTTCTGGCCAGATTTCTTTCTCCAGCTATGCTGAATCCTGGGTGTTTAGCTCCGAAGGGCATTGCTGTCTCCCAAAAGTCTCTCATAGCATTGTGACTGGAGGTGGTAGAGGTATTTGTGAGTTAAGATTTGTTTTAATTGGCCCCAGTGATGTCTGCGTATTCTCCTCACCCTTGCTCTTATCTGTTTAAGCTTCCCTCCCTGACTGCTCATCTAGCCGAGCTGTAGTGACTTTAGTCTAAATACCAGACAGATAATGATTTTGTATAGTCCTCTCCACCAGCTCCACTAAATGCACAAGGCATAATCTCTTTCATAAATTATTTTTATCACTTGTAGTTGTTCTTTCTCTCTGATCATACCCTGAATGATATATGTGCTCTCACTAATTTGAAAGAGATAACAAAAACATGGTTAGAAATGAGGCAGGTTGGTGGATACAGTCAAAAGAAAGATTTTTCTATGAGCTCCCATTTTCTCAGTGAACTGTGGGGCTAGACCATGAGCTGGTCTTGCCAGAGAGTGAGAAGATGGCTTTGTCAGCATGGAAAATATACCAACTAGGGCAATGTGTCAGGATATCTGATTACTATTGAGTGACCATTTGAGGTGTGGATAATTAATTTAAAATGAGAAGCTAGATTTTGTGATTTTCCACTAGTGATTTTCAGTTAGTGAAGAGTCACAAATTAAAAGCATATAGCAGAATTTACAATCTCAGCTTAGCAAATAGCAAAAAGATTTGTAATAATCAATATAAAATGGGTTTCAAATGTTGAGACTTATTACTTCTGATTTGCATTTTGAATTAATATAATTTTTAAAGGATGTTACATGATTAAATATACTAATAACTTCTTTTACAATTTACATTATCTTTAGAAAGATCATAGAAATAGGATGATATTGATATTTGTAATTTTAATTTACAAAACCACTTGTACTCGGAAGAAAATCTTTTGAGCGATCTAATGACAAAGCATCCTGAGCCAGAGCTTATAAATTTTTAGATAACAAGCTGAGAATCTGAGTTTTCATAGATGTCTGACAGCACAACACAATTACAAACTGGAAAACAGATTCTGCAGGTGTTCTCTATGCGGATAAACTCATCTATGCCTGTCTAAGCAGATAATCTCCACAGCGTTGTCAGCTGTGTAGCAAGTGGGATTCTTCATGCTCATAAGCAAGATCATATTTTGAAGATGTATGGTAACATCCATTACTTCTATACTTATGCTGTGATCTCAATTTATTTTCATAGTAGATATGGAGTAATTATATTCTCCCTCCTTGCATTTATAAACATTTCCTCAGGAGACAAAAGTACGGTCACCTGAAATCCTTTTGTAGTTAACCTCTGGTGAGTACAAACCTTAAATAAGACTTCAATATAAGTCGTGATACCATAAAAGTCCTAGAGGAGAACATAGGCAGGAAAATATCAGATGTTCCACACAGCAATATTTCCACTGATATGTCCCCTAGAGCAGGGGACATAAAGGAAAGAATAAACAAATGGGATCTCATCAAAATAAAAAGCTTCTGTATGGCTAAAGAAAACAGCATTAAAATGAAAAGAGAACCAAATGTATGTAAAAACATACATAATTCTTTAAAAAATCTTTTATTGTTATCTATTTATTTTCATTGTATTTTATTGTTTATGCTATTACAGTTGTCACCACTTTTTCCCCCTTTGCCCACCCCCAGCCCCTGCTCCCCGCTCCCGCAATCCCCACACTGTTGTCCTCGTCAGTGGGCTATGTGTACAAATTCTTTGGCTACTCTCTTCACCTTCTTTCATTCAGCCCCCTGCTCTTTATCCTGACACTCTTAATTTCCATAGATTTTCCTAGTAAAATATATACAATACTTTTTCACAATTATTCTTTGACTTTGGTCAGTGACAGCATTAGATAACATTAGGCTACCAAGATTAATTTTCTTATGAATAAAACAGATCCTTCAAGGATACTTAATGCCAGTTTGTTTAAAAAAATACAAACTGTTATCAATGGCTATTTCAGGCAATAATATTGCTATGAAGTTTTACTTTGGGTCTTTGTTTCAAATTTTGAAAAATAATCAAATGCACAAAAAAATAAAGCATGCACAATAAGTACCATCTACTCTCAATCTAGAATTTCAAGCATAAAATATTTTCAGATATTTTAATTTTTCAGATATTTTAATTTTTACTGTCATTTGTTTTGTCAACAAGTTAATTTTGCTATATAAGGTAGCAGGTTTAAGTGTGTTTATAATAAGAAAGATGACAAATTAACTGATATTTACTTGAAATAAGAGATAGTAAGACAAAGGTGAAAGTGTACACCTGTATTTCCAAAAAGAATAAGCTGTGTCAAGTGGTGTCGAGGAGTCTGGCAGCTCTGGGGAGTAGTGAGAAACTGAGTGAGTTAAGAGAAGCAGCCTTGTTGTTGAGGGACAGTGCCTGAGAGAGTTTGGGTTCTGCCAGAATGTTGAGAGGTTTAGATTCCAAGCTAGGACTTTATTCTTAAGCAAGTAGAAAACAAGCAGAGATGATTAAATTTCATAGTAGTCAAATTAGAAAGTAAATGGGCTAATGGAACAGTAGTGGAGAACAAAGATTGTTATAGATAGCTTCAGGTTACACAGACTTTCTTTTCAGACTGTTTTTTGTTTGATTGTTTGTTTGTTTTAATACTCATCTGAGGATTTTTAGAGAAAAGTGAAGGGAGGAAGACAGAGGAACATCGATTGGTTGCCTCTGTTGCCTGTGCCCCAACCAACTGGGACCAAACCTGTAACCAAGGCATGTGTCCTGACTGGGAATCGAACCCATGATGCTTCAGTTTATGGAGATGCTCCAACCAACTGAGCCACATTGGGCTGGACTAGGCAGATTTTTTAAAAATTTTATTTTCATTGTTTATGCCATTACAGTTGTTCCTGCTTTTTCTTCCTTTCCCCATCTCCACCCAGCCCCAATATTTCCCCCCCCAAGCCAATCTCCATACTGTTGTCTATGTAACAGGCTGTTGTTTTAATAAGCCAATGTCTTCTGAGATTTCACCAAAAGATAAAATGTGAAAAGCTAGTGTTTTCTAAATTTTAAAATTGTTTTCTTTTAATATTATACACAACTCAAACTTTCCTATTAAAAATCATGTAGTTTTTTTTAAACTTCCATTCTTTTTTCTAGATTTCAAAAATATGATTACTTAATCGTTCTCTTACCAACAGACACTCTGATTTCCCATGAGCTACGTATCTTTGAGAAAATGTCAGAAAACTTTCGAAGATAGTTTGACTGCAGAAAAATTTTAAAGCTCTTTGATGGATCTTTCTAAAGTGATGCAGGCATTTGTTTCATTATCTTTTATTGGCCATTCATCTTTCCTCTTCTATGAAATATCACTCATGTCTTTTTTGCCACGTTTCTTCTTTTCTAATATGTCTTAATGATTTCTTTATATATTCTGGATACATATCTTTTGTAATATTCATGTGAAAAGTTTTCTCTTCTTTTTACAGATTTTACAATCAAACACTTTACTGTATCTTTTGCCTTTTGTTGAAATTACATTTTAATGTAAATGTAATTAAATTCATTGAGTCTTTTCTACATCAATCATAATTTTTGTATATTGTTCAATAATTCTTCCATATCCAGAACTTATTAAGATGTCCAGTTTGGTTAAGGCTTCCTCATAGACTTATAATCAAGAGACAAAGGCAAAGACAAATGACAGAGAAGGGAAGTCAGGAAAAAAAAAAGAGACCATGGCAAAATACAGAGAACTGATAGAAAGGAAGCAACATAGAGGAAAGCAAACTCCAACAGCTGTAGCTTTGAGTTCTATTCCTTAACCTTTTTACTTCACCTCGGTTGTCCATTCATTAGTCTTAGCAATTAACATCCACACTATTATTTCGTGTTTAGTTAGAGTGCACGTGTGCTGCTCTGCACGCGGAAACAATGACTGACTGCACGGTGTGCCCTACAGTGGCTGTAGCCTGAATGCTAGTGAGAAAATGACGCATCAGACGAGTCCTCATCAAAATTAATGAATCTTCAAAGCACCTTCTCTAAAGTACATGTTTGGAAACTCATTTTATTTCCTATTTCCAGGATGAGGACACCCACAGAAAATACCCTGGAGAAATTTTGTAATGTGTGAGCCATGTGGTAGCCCACAGCTCATCTTGGTAAACATGAAGATGAAGATACTGAAGTCCAAAGAAGTGAAGTGATCTTGGATATGTGGTCACTCAACAAATATATAGAGTGCCTGGTGGTTCCTTGGACACTGACGTGACTTCGATATTAATTACTGAGAAGGAAAGATGGCAACCTTTCTCTGGTGGGTGTTATAATTTTTAAAAATGTACAACAAAAAGCACACTTCCTCTAATATATAATTTCTTTTTTAAATAAATCCTATAGAGTAGAAAAATGCTATAGAAGAGCAAAATAAGTGCATTAGGGATTCTCCTAAGATATATGCAATTCCTATCTGGAGACTGAGTCCTCTCCTCTACACACAGCTCTTTTTATTATGCATAGGGTTTCCTTGTTGCCTAGGAAGACCTACGCTAATTACCTGCTGTAGGACTGTTCTGATGGTCCACTTCCTGGTTCTACTGTGCTGTGAGTCTAGTCTCAATTCCCAGATCTTGCTTATACAGATTAACTTGCTGTAAGCTCAATCATCATTAGAATATGTACATCCTACATTTCACTTATGAACAGAAGCATGACATTCAATTATCTGTATTAAAACATAAGATTCTTAAACACAAGAAATATTGAACCTTTGCATCCTTGTATAGAGCTCAGTATCCTAGACATTAAGGAAACATATTGTAATTTAAATGAAAAAAATGTTAGTATATTAAGGCAGCTGGAATAAAAACTCTAACTATATCAAGGCATCTAAGAAATAAGCTCAAATATGGGAGAAGATAGGGAAAATTCTGTAACCAATAACTTTATGGCTTAACTCTTAAAATTCAGTGATAAAAGTGATTTGTATTTTAGATTCAAGATTTGTAAATTTATAGAAAAGTGCTCTAGTTTAGAACTTAGATTGGAGAATTATTTATTTAGTAATTTATGTATATTCTTCAGGAGAAGATGAAGAAAATGGAATTTTAATTTTCATTGCCTAATTTTATTACACTAATAAAAATTGCAACAAAAAATCTCACTTTAGATAGTTTTTTTCATATTTCATTTTGATTTTTTCTTCATGTTTCTTTGTTAAAGGGAAAAAATTAAAAATGTTCACCATTATTTTAATATACTAAAAATATAAATATTCACTTCTCTCTCTCATTAAGCTTCTGACCACAGTGCATACCAGGAAGATTTTTGTTCAGCACAGAGAATAATCTATGGAAGTATTAAGGGAAAGAAAAAAAAGCACAAAGGAAATACCATGTGTTATCAATCACTAGTGAGAAAAGACAGACTTTGTAGAATAGCCTTATGCAAGACTGTGAGGTGTAGGTGACTTTAGGCATGGGCTTTATCTGGCTTTTCAAAGATTTTGGGCTTGTGGAATATCTTGTCAATTTCAGGCCTGTTATAATCCTGTGACTTGGATAAAATGTTTAGAACTGGAAATGGTGTTGTTCCTTCCCTAGGGTGGTTGTGAAAAGTGTAAGGGTGTTTCTGTTGTACCATTCCTACTGGGACAAGGTTAGCTGAGCATCCTGCACAGGGGAGTATTTTATCTAACCCAAAGTGCCAATAGTGTGCTAATTGAGAAAAACATGTGTTTCCTTCCAAAACTGAGGAGTCAGGGAGCTGGATTTTCCTATTGACTCTGGCTACAAAAACAAATGAAAGAAGTTTTTAGTTTCTTTTACATCTAGTGCAGCCGAGCAGATAGGAAGAAGAAAGTGATTTAGGAAATAACTTTTATTCCAATTAAAGAATTGCCTTGTAAGGTTTCCTGTGTTGCATATTTCAGAATATTTTGTTAAGACAGACACGTCAGGAAAGAGACCATAGTATAAGAGGCAGCTAGGAAGCTAGGTGTCGGTGTAGGTGTTGCTCTGTGGTTTGGTCATATCTGCTGACCAAGAAAGTATAGAAAGGCCAACCTAAATCATGCCTTTCTCTCAGTTTACACAGAAGAAACCATGGGGTTATTATGTAAAATGACTTATCTATGTTTAATTACTGAGGAAATGGATCCACCAGTATTTCTAACTAATAACCACATGTAACCATTCTATTCTATGTTTGTAACAAACACGAGAGATAGGTTTTGTGTTTGTGTTTGTGTATGTGTGTAGGGGCATGATGAAAGTACAGGCCAATCAAACTGTTATTTTTTTGTAAAATGATAATCATTTTATTTAATTTTAATTCACATTCTTTTATCTTATTTTCCTTGCTAAATATACACTCTTTTTAAACACACTTAGTTCTATCAACATGAATCAAATATTAACTACTAAAATCTTTCCTCAGAGTAATGAATAAAGTTTTCCAATACTTTAGGAATATTATTTGTGAGTGATGACATCTTTCCATCTTTTCCAAATAAGTTACTTGGAAAATAACATTTGAAGAAAAATTTAAGACTTTAGAATTTACCTTTGTGAAGCTATTTGTGGTATGTGTAATGTAGTGTGTGTGATTTATGATATATTAAACTTTAAAAGTAGAAATGATTTCCTTGCTATTACCCCCTGAGGAAGAGGGGAGAGCAGATAGCAAGAAGAATGAATTAGAGCCCATGGGTGCCTTCCCCTCAGTATGTATATGTCTAATAGTGTAAACACCTATGACTAAAAATGCATTTAAGTAGATCAATAGAGAAATCTTCAGGTAGTCAATAAAGGTCACTAATTTCTCTGGTCCTAGCCTGAGGCAAAAAAAAAAAAAAATGAGTAGCTGAACCTGTATTGTAAAGATAGGTCACAAAGAAGTAGACTTGTTTGTCAGCTAAGAATGATCATTAGAATACATGATTTAGATAATAGTTTACACTGAATAGAAGCTGAAATCCCACACTACGTTTTTTACCACATTTGAGAGCCTGCGATGATTTAATCTCGCTAAAACATGCATTATTTTAAAAGTACATAAAGGTTTAAGGAAAGGTAGGTATTGCATTTTCTAGACAAACACATTTTGTTGCAATCAATAATAATATTATGAATATAGATGGTTATTCTGACTTTGTTTTCCTTATGAAACTTCGAAGGTTACAAAGCTGCTATTATGCACTTTTGGAGATTTCTGTATTGCTGTAGATAGGCACTTAGAGGTTTCAGAACTGCCATCGACTCTAGCTGTTTCTTAAACATGAAATCTATATAGGGATCTACCATGTATTTTTTAATGGTCTTAGTCAACTGAAAAGTGAATTCATTTACATAAAATAATGAATACCAAAACAAGAACCAGTGTTAAAGAGTGTATGGCATAGACCAGAGCCCTGCAGAGGTTCAGATGAAGAAAGAACTAACCATGGCCTTCATAAAAAATATTCTTTTTAGGTACAGTGGAGAGTGGTGTGAGTTAGAAGCCCCCTGTTGGGTTACACAGGTGTAATAAGTGGTTTTCTCCAGGAGAAAGATCAATAGTGCACGGTGATATCACATTACAGAATTGTTACCATCCCTGAGTTCCTTCAACTTTTCAATTATAGCAACTAGAGCCTCTCGCATGGACAGAGGCTGAACTGACGGTGTCTGCTTCCACACAAATAGTTCCCAGAAGAGGGAATCAAAGAATCCAAGCCAGCTGTAATCAAGAGGTGTGATCAGTGGAGACAAGAAATAGCACGTGAATGAGGGGGGAAAAAAAACACCTGAAAGTGACCAATGCCAAATATCAGGCTCATGAGATGGATAGTGGTGGTTTTCAATCAAATTTATGTAATGGGGTGAGCTTCTTAAACTTTAACTACTATCTTAAAAGTTAGATATTTGATTATGAAATGTATGTACATTAAGAATTCACTAATAAACTTAAAACAGGGAGATTCACACTTTAAAGGAGGAAATTTTAAATGACAGCCATGACCTTTTTTTATCAGAGACCAAAGGGAGCGAGTCTGACAGACCAAAGGGGCCTGGAACCCTAGTTTTCCGAGTGTGGTAAAAACACGGTGCTGGGTTTCAGCTTTCATCTAGTTTCTAATTATTAATTTTTTAAAATTTAACTTCATTTAAAAAGCAAAAAACAAAAACAAAAAAATTGTCCACCTATTCCTTCCAACCCCCAAATCCTTGCCTCTGACAATCAGCAATTTGTTTTGTTTTGTTTTAGATTCCACAAATAAGAGAGATCATATGGTATTTGTCTGATTCATTTCATTTAGCATAATGCTCTTTAGTAACCCATGTTGTTGCAAATGGCAAGATTTCATTCTGTTTTATTATATATATATATATATACATACTTAATTTTATATATATACTTAATTATATATAAAATTAATTAGATATATAAAATTTATATATATAAACTTTTTTATCCATTCATGATTGAGTGGAGACTTAGGTTGTTTCTATGTCTTGGCTATTGGAAATAACACTGCTATAAACATGGAGGTACAGATATATTTTCAAGTAAGTGTGTCTGTTTTTGAGGGGTACCCAGAAATGCAATAGGTTTATATGGCATCTCTATTCTTAATTTTTTCAAGAATCTCTATACTGTCTTTCACAGTGGCTACACCAATTTACATTTCCATAAATAGTACACGAAAATTCCTTTTCTCCATATCTTTGTCAACAATTGTTATCTTCTACTTTATTGGTAATAGGCATTCTAAGGACACAAGAAGGCAGTGGAATTCATGGAAAGTATACTCACCTCCTCCCAGGACCATTCTGGAATTATAACTAAAATATAGAGGATTCAACCTGAATAACCAACTGAAGACTATTTGAACAAAAGTCTTATAACCAAGGGTCCGAAGAATAAGCCACATCAAGACTGACAGAAAGAACAGAGACGAAAAAAAGGCTGATCTTGTGCTCATAGGCAGTGACTAAGATACTGGAGGTATATCTCAGCTGAAAATATTTCTTCTGAGAAGTGTGGGGTCTCAACCTCATGCTGAAGTCCCCATCCCAGAACTCCAGAGCTTGGAAGAAGCACCCACATAACATCTGGCTGTAAAAATCAGGGTGATTCTGGCCATCAGGTAGAGACAGGAGTTTGCTAGAGGCATAGGTGCCCTCTTAAAGGGCCAATCTACAAAATCTTGTTCACAGCCAGTGACCCTGGGCTCCAGCAGAGGGAGTGTGGACTGGACTAGGAGTCCTGTGAAGATACTGGGGTTTGTGGTTCTGGCGAGAATGTTGAAGGTATAGCCACCAGGGTTCCTGGGCTGAGTCTGTCTCCCATACTGAAGATGCCATCTTTCTTGGGTGAAGCACTCCCCTCATACGGCATTATCCTAATGGGAAAGCAATAGCTCCACCCTCTGGTCTCCCTCTTAACCCACACTGCAGAGTTCAAGCCCTGCTGAGAAGTCAGCTAGGGAGTATCGGTCTGAACAGACTCGACTCAAGGAGTGCCGGTGAGTTGTGTGGCATTTGGGTGGGGATCATTCCTCCCATTATCCCTTGCACCAGACTGGTGCTTCTTCCTCATGGGAGATCTACTAGTCTCACCTTCCCAACTCCTGGCAGTGCCATCCAATTGAGCTTGGGCTTCTGGCAGAACCTGGGACAGCCTTGAGTTGAGTTGCTGTAAGATAGAGGACAATTTTACTTTGCACGCCAACTGGTGCAAAACTTTTTCTTCGCATTGCCAAATATTGGTCTGTTTGGGCCTGATAAACTCCCTTTGCCTTACCTTGACAATTTCCTGAGACTTTACCTCACCACAGAGGTCTGCAGTCAACTAGCTAAATTGGTATATGTTGGGATTTTGCTGGCCTCAGACCCAGCACTGGCACTGAGATTGAACCTGTATTAATTTGGTGAACACTGAGATTCCCCTACCTGGTGACTCACTGAGATTCTTCCTTATTCAACTTGAATAGCACCAGGAGCTCTTCCAGTGACTGAGCCTAGCAGGCAGAGACAAGCGGAGGTGGACCTTGGGTTGCCTTGGGACTTTGTTGATTTATGCCTGGGTTTGGTGCTGGTGGGAGCTGGCTTTGGTGCACAGCTTGGGTTTTTAGGCACACACAGTACCAGCAGAGGCAGCCACAAACTATACATCACTTTGTAGCACCAAACAGGTTACCCAGGGCCAGTCATAGGCACTGTCTGACATTAACCTGCACCAGAGACCCTCCCAAGAGACCCCAGATCCGACACATCCAGTGCCCAGCTTCAGACATCAGAGCAGGATCTAATTAGCTATCCAAAGGGAGGTATCAGCAGGCACCAACCCTATTGAAGTGAGTTCCACCTTTTATAGTCAGCACCTACACAGCAACTTATAAACTGTGGTTGAGGTCAATCCTCACAGCCATCCAATAGCAATCAAGATTCAACTACAACAGGAGGGCTCACATAACCCAAACAAAGGAAAAGCTCAGGTGATCAAGGAGAATGTACCACTGGATCTCACAGAACACCTAGTTCATAAGGCCACCTTACCAGGACTGGGAGACTTAGCAGACCTACCTAATGCATAGAAACAAACACAAAGAGACACCCAGATGGGGAGGCAAAGAAATATGCCCCAAATGAAATTACAGGAGAAATCTCCAGAAAAAATATCCTAAATGAAATGGAAGCAAATAATTTACCAGATACAGAATTTAAAAAAATAGTTATAAGGATACTCTTAGAACTGCAAGGAACTTAGAAGTGCAACAGCATGACAAAGACATAGAAAACATGAAAAAGAACCAGTCAGAAATGAGGAACGCGGTATCTGAAATGAGTACACTAGAAGGCAAAAACAGCAGGATGATGAAGCAGAGGACTGAGTCAGTGATTTGGAAGACAAGGTAACAGAAAAACACTTAATAAGAGCAGTAAAAACAAAAAGGAATTTTAAAAAATTAGAATAGTTTCAGGGACATTTGGAATAACACGATACGTAACAACATCCACATTGTAGGGGTTCCAGAAGAAGAAGAGAGAGAGAACAAAAAATCAAGAATTTATTTCAAGAAATGACTGAAAATTTCCTTAACCTGGTGAAATAAAAAAAAAAAAACCCAGAAGATTCTAAAAATGACTAAATAGCAGCAACTGTCATCCTATCTCTAGGCAAAAGGAGAAGAAGGAAAGTGTTTCTGATGCATTCTCTTCCTGCCTTCCTCCCGCCCTCCTCCCACCTTGTGCAGCAGGTGCTGCCCCACCCAAAGGCCTGCTGTGCAGTGGAAGACTGGACTCTGGGACAGAGATTAGAGTAGAAGCTTCATACGCATCATTTCATCACAGTGGTCCTGAGGTCAGCGGGCCGGCAGCCTGGATTTACAGGTAAAGAAACCAAATCTCCACGAGAAGTAACGTGCCAGATGCCCAGCATCCAGCATAGGTGTGTCATGCTCTGTGCCCAGGAAACAGAGGGCTGCAGAGAGGAGGCCCCAGCCTTCCATCATGACAACGCTGGAAAGGAATCCCACATTCCCGAGCCCAGCAATGTCATGGAACCAGTATCATAGCAACTGTACCTTCTCCCTCTGCTTCCCCACCTGTACCCTGCTCTGGACTTGTCCCCACATAAACATGGCTCTCCTCTCTCTCCTCCACCAGGACTCTATTATCTGTATATTAAGAACCAACAGGACTGAGGCAGTGGGGATGGATGACAAATCCATTCCTTCATGCCACCCCGTCAGCAAGGACCTTGAAAGGCCTGGGACTCGGAGGGCCAGCGCTGTCCATGGTACAAGACAGGCACGGTCCTGACTACATGTGGTGTCAATTCTAAGGGATGGCAGAAGGAGGAAAAGGGCACAGTTATATGGCCAGATGTCAAAGATTTGGAAAAGAAGAATGAGGTTCCCTCCTGCCTCCTCCACCACCATCTAAAGACCCTGGCTGGGCCAAATGGCATAAATTT